>JALIZH010032945.1:11812500-12040000 GCA_030522465.1 Rhipicephalus appendiculatus | reverse complement strand
AGCTTCTGTTACTTTAACGAAATGCGAAATATTGGCGTCGGCAATATTTATCAAATTTCATATCGTCAGTGATCTGTACGCGACCATTATGTCCCTTATGTATTAAATTACAAATACTTCGCTGCTTAATAGGCACCCACGTATTCATAATTTTCGCAGAAATTTGTAACATGGTGGATGTTAACATCGAATATACACTATCACAAAAAATGCATCTTTTGACACGTATCTACAAAATAATACCAGGTAATGCGAATATGTCTACTGTACCATTATTTGCACCGAGAATATGAATTCGTCTGCAACAACGGTATGCGTTATGGCAGTATAATTGACAAGCTGGGGTAAATTAAAGGGAAAGATGCGATGAGAAGAGAATTTGAGGTAGTGGATCTAGATACTTCTCGCCAGTGGGAAAATAGGAAAAAAAGAAAACTAAAGAACAAGCGCACTGGAAATTGCTAAAGTTAGCACACAGCACTTAGCAGAACACACTTGTTCCGTAAATCAAAGAAAGAACACATAAGAGTCCGAGAACACGCGCAGAAGCTTGCAGTCCAGCGAACGAGACGGCTGACGTAGCTAATTATACTGCAGAAGAATTGACATTTGGGCAAGTTGGAATTGGTTATGCATCTTTGAACTAGCAGCGCAAGAAACGAGGACACAAGAAAAGTACAACACACCAACAGCGCCTTCTCACAACTAACTTTATCGAAACGAACGCATAGTATTTAACCCATGACCAAGTACCACGTGCCCATACATCATTGATAGCCAAACAAAAGAAAAAGAAAAAAAATACACAGGAAAAATTGATCACATGCGCGCTTTTTTTCTATGTGATAAACCGATTGAGGAAAGAAATTTCATTGTAATGCAGTGATATTGAAGGCATGCTTACACATTGATTGCCTTTTTTGTTAATATGATTCTTTTTCTTTTGTTTGGCTATCAATGATGTATGGGCACGTGGTACTTGGTCATGGGTTAAATACTATGCGTTCTTTTCGATAAAGTTAGTTGTGAGAAGGCGCTGTTGGTGTGTTGTACTTTTCTTGTGTCCTCGTTTCTTGCGCTGCTAGTTCAAAGATGCATGACGTAGCTAAACATCGCTCAATAACTTTTAGAATTAATGATTGTATCGTGGCTGCTCGAGATGAAACTTCTTGTAGAGCAACGATCCGACCATAAAAGAATAGTGATAGAACAGAATTGCCAACGTCATTACACTGTAGGCGAAAACTAGTTAAAATTGAATCAGGGACCGTCGTCTTTGCGAGATAATGATATCTAAGTGATTATAGGGATAATAACCAGATGATATTTATGGATGTATGCTAACCTATGCAGGAGAAGAGGTTCAAATTTCAAAGCGGAAAAGAGAGACTGAAAGAAAAGCAGTGGTATAAGTCTGTGCAGGAACTCGCGTAATCTGTCAAGTCGCTGCATAGTCGTAAACAATGTCACGCACAACAAAACACGCACGCACAGAGCACGTCACTCAGTCAGTATTTGTCTCACAATATTGTATCTTTTATATTGTGCAGCAACGACGACATAGTCGTTCATGCTGATCTCAGCATTTCTACGAATACAGACACGCACACGCGCGCGCGCATGCGCGCACACGCCTACACAAGGAACAGGAACGACGCAGACATGAGATGCTATGGCAATTTTAATTATTATTTTTGTAAGGAGAACATATAAGAATAGTAATGATGTGTTGAAATTCCCATAGACAATCAACAGGGTATGTTCGTCTACAGAGCGTGTTGTACATAGTCAAAGTTTATGTATATAAACTGCTGACACGATGTTTGGCGAACCTCGGAGAAGTAGACATGGCGAAACCTGAAAATTCTAACTATCGCTGGTAATTTTTGTTTTCCGGATAACACGAAGAGAGAGCTTGCAGAACTACCCATTCTGCCTTCTAGACCCCCGCTCCGAGAGAAGCAACGCGCTGCCGCGCGCTCCGCGCGCGCGGTGTCACTGCGCCATCTATCGGCGAAGGGGCGCAGTGCTCCCGCAAGCAAAATGGCGGGCAGAGGAGCGCTCCGCGTCGCATATATGCTAAAATCTCGTGGCTTCTGCTTGAAGAGCGTTGGTTAAGTAAATGATAGTGTCACTACCACTTCGCTATCTGACAGGTGCTTAACTCTGTAAAGAGGTGGATAGCGCTCACCACAACAGGCAAATGCTTCCTACAAAGAGGTTTATTTACGCACGAATGAATGAATCCTGCTGCCACGAGGTAAAAACAGTTTGAGTAGCGTTCTTAATCACGTACGAGAGACCGTTATTAGCAACAAAAGGCTGCACCATGTGTTTGGCTATTTAAAAACAAAAGTTTGATCCACTGACAAGGTTGAATAATTAAAATATTTCGTAATTTTTTTTTCGTATTTTTCGATTGTCTGCGGAGTTTACTTCTGTACAGTCATTCTTAATACTGGATCGAAATAGCAATCTAGGCGAGTTGGTGATTTGACATCTTGTGAAATGTTTCATGTGAAACATAAATAGGAACACAAATGAAGACAACGCAGCGCTCGTGTCCTCTTTATTCATTGTCCTTCGGCAGTGCCGCGCTGCACATTTCAGACAATTATGTTGACACAATCTATCTATCTATCTATCTATCTATCTATCTATCTATCTATCTATCTATCTATCTATCTATCTATCTATCTATCTATCTATCTATCTATCTATCTATCTATCTATCTATCTATCTATCTATCTATCTATCTATCTATCTATCTATCTATCTATCTATCATCAGAACAAAGTGTCATGCAGCATATAAGGGAAGCTAAACGAAAGAACGAAGTCACTCATTTTACGCATGGGCAACGACTTACAATACTCGTCATACATTAGACAGCTCGTATAACTGCCAGCGTAGCCGTTTTATTGTTGGCGACGTCTAGAATCTTGTCTCGTGTAACACTGATTCGTAAGCATAACCTCAACAGTGTTCACCGTCCGCAGAGCATTATGCGGTGGGTAATTTTCTACAGCTCACGATATCTGTAAGTCTTGAAGCTTAAGCTTATGTGACCGAAAGTCTGATGGTCACCTCAGCCTAAGTTGAGTTCGGTGCATTCGAATAGAATAATAATAACAATGATTTATGGGGTTTAACGTCCCAAAACCACGATATAATTATGAGAGACGTCGTAGCGGCGGGCTCCGGAAATTTCGACCACCTGGGGTTTTTTTAACGTGCACCTAAGTCTAAGTACACGGGCCTCGAGCATTTTCGCCTCCGTCGAAAAGGCGGCCGCCGTGGCCGGTATTCGATCCCGCGACCTGCGGGTCAGCAGTCGAGCACCATAACCACTAGACCACCGTGGCGGGTGGATCCGAATAGAAGTATAATTGTAACGGCCACCTCAGCCTAAGTTGTGTTCAGTGCATACGAACAGAAACGGACAGAACGCACATGGCGCCGAATTATGCGATTTGCATTTCCCGCGCTCACAAGCTCCTATTGCGCCGTTGCAG
The DNA here is from genome assembly GCA_030522465.1 of Rhipicephalus appendiculatus. Lineage (NCBI taxonomy): Eukaryota > Metazoa > Arthropoda > Arachnida > Ixodida > Ixodidae > Rhipicephalus > Rhipicephalus appendiculatus. The sequence goes on along the minus strand of JALIZH010032945.1, from coordinate 12,036,484 downwards.
ACTTACTGACGCTCTTGCACTGAAAAAAAAAATACGCCATGTGATGGCACGCGATGTTTTCGAGGAACTGCGTTTTCTACGACGAAATCATGGAATTTTTCTCTCTAAGTTCAAGTCTTCCCCGAAACGAATTCCTGGTTCGTTTGGACGACTAGGGTTAGATATGGAAACGAGTCGTTACAGCCACAGAAGTACTCAAAGTGACACTTCTGGGAACTTAGTTACGTCGTCTGTATGAGCGTTGCGCCTCAAATGCAGGTTGATCGGAATGCTCGAAATATTCGTGCCTCACGTGCTCTAAAGCCTGATTTGTTATGGCTGACGAAGTATGATTATCCATTGCTTTGTACATAGTATAGTGATTTCGTGTTAGGTTTTTTTTGTCTGAGTGGAAATAACCGGCCAGTTTATTTGAACCGCCGTGTTTCTCTCGATGAATTTCTGCTTAAATAACCCGTCCTGCCACAGCATAGCATGTATAGTAACTTCATGTATACTAATGCACTTGGGACGAAAGATCCTAGTGTAACTACATAAATAGGAGGCGAGCTTAAATTGAAGGTTACTTACCTAGTTTTTACTATTTTCCGTCCATCGCGCGTTGGCTAATTCACTTCCGCATGTTCTAAGATAATTCGGATAAAGAGCATGCCCACGAGGTGAAGTCACTTCGCTAATGAACTGCCATAAGAAGTAAATAAATTAAGTTGCTAAAAATTGCTGTGGGGTTAATAGAAAGCTGTGTAACGTAGTTGCTGCTGACGTTCAATTAGAGTGTTTCATTCTAAAAAAGACTAGGCGTGCAAACACGGACACAAGAAGGAAGTCAAGACACCACACGCGTCTTGACTTCTAGAATGAATACATACCAACCTGCTCAGCTCTCTGTTATTCTAGAGTGGTTCGGTAGAAAAATGATTGAAGGGTTATAATATAGGCACTAAAAAAGTAAATGACACAACATGCGGATATTGCAAAGGGAAACTGTCAATGCTGTTGGTAGTAGAGAACTTACAAACATGAAATACTTCAAGTGAATCCTGCAGCACGTTTTACTGACGCAGCTGTCGCTTACCTTGCTCGATAATCCCTTTCCTCACGTCATAGAAAAGCGCGTTCAATCAGGCGAGGCAGCCCACATTCGACTTCCCTTTTACTATACCAAGGCGCACATTCTGTGAGCATGCTGAGTCACTTATCGTGTGTACCTTATCTCCAGGTGGACGGAATAAACTTTATTGCGTAGAAAACTTTATCATCATTATATAAGTACATTCTGCTGAAACATTCAAATAAAACAACCACTTATTTCAGCATTTGACTCCTTATTATGCATCTTAAGTCAATAAAAACGACGAAATGTCACCAGGAATGATTGAAATATTACATGATAGTCCATGTGAGGGAGACAAAGGAGGTGCTATGGCTCGGGCGCTCACACGGCACAAGCGGAGGCTTAAAGCAAGGAAGCAATAGTAAAGATCAGATCAGAGGGATCAGGGCTATTACTGTTCTGTCTGTTCCGTACAAGGGAAAACAAAGTAAAGTGAAATTTATTTAGCAAGATTGTGTGCTAAAACACACTTAAAGCGGTAGTTGAGGGCACCGTCGCAATGTCACATTTCAGTATTTCAATATTGTCCTTACTATGTTGCAGCCCGAAAGTGTTTTCTTAAAGCCATACATACAATATTATCATGAAGGACCGCTGCCGTTTTCCTAACTGCTGGTGTTTTTACCCTAGAATTGGCAGCAATGAAATTACACTTACTATAGTAACTTTGCTGTAATGAGTAATGGAATGAATTAATTTTTGTAGGCTTGTAATTTAGTAATGTAATAAAGTACTTCAAGTCAGCAATTTCCACAAAATTACTGATTACCTTCACAATTACTCTTCACTAAAATATCGCAATGTCCGCTTCCTTATGGCATAAAAAAATTGACCAAGAACAGGAAAGAAAATAACAAAGACAAGTTTTCTTAGTTCCATTTGCAACATAATGCGTATGTGTTTTAAATAAAGTGTACATGAGTTAGTGCATGAATGATGAACGTTTGTTGAAGTAATTTCAAAGTAACATCGTAACTTTTCAAAAGTAACAGTACTGTAATGGCATTACTTTCGGCCAGCTGTAATTTGTAAGGCAGTTTAATTACATTAATCGTTAAAAAAAGAATTTCTAATAAAATTTATTTACATTAAAATATAAGAAAAGTAATTAGTAATTGAGTTTAATTATGTTTTAGGCATAATTCTGCTTTCTGTGCCTAGAATTCCTATGATGTAGCATTTTGAGATTTTTCAGTGCATGAGAGGTGCGTTTATTTTTTCACGCTCGAACAGATAGCTAATGAGCGATGATTAAAAAATTTCGTATGATAGGGATAAAATTGAAGAACTTCACTTTTGCATTCTCGAAGTTCCGAATTGTTCGTATAATTTGGGTGTAACCATCACAAACATGCCACTCTTAGAACATTCACCAGTCCTGTAAAGGCTGCTTTTCCACCCACATACACTTAGTGCAAAAAAGCCATCTTTACAGCTGAAAAAAAGTGAGTTTTGTTTGAGTATTTTGCGAAAATAGCGAGCCACGTGCGTATATGCATGCAGGATCAAAAAAAGATTTAAAGTATACTCACATCTGAAGGCGCACTTGAACTCTACAGTGACGCAAATGAACATGTATATCCGGTGGAATGCCATGCTTGATCAGCGTTGTCGTGGTGGCGAAACTGTTCACGTTAACCGCCTCAAACCTTATTTCGGCGTCCTCACTTGTGTCTACGTCTGCTGTTATGGCTCCTCGTAGCCCTCGATACCACTGTAGTGAAGCAGTTGAACATGCAGCCAGGCAAATTACAATCGCCTGTCGAAGGTGCGCATTATAGACATCTAGTGTCCTTAATATACGTAACGCTTCGCATATGTAACGCTTAACATATAGAAATCTCTAGACATATCTCGTAAGCAATAAAGCTTTAATGGTTAAGGAAGCGATTACGAATCCGGTACATGTGTGTGCCCTCTAATCGAAATAAAAACGCTTCAAAACTGTGACACGAAGTTGTTCTACGGGGCAATACTCAAACACATTTCAGCTCTGTTGTCATAAAAGGTTTTTCCAAGATGGATGGCGAGTAGACGAAAACAGTCAACAAGAAGGAAAAAATAATTACATTGAAACATCCGCACAGTCTTCACCTAATTTTTTTTGCTTCCTCTTTTTTTTTTTTTCACACGCTGCACTCCACTCAATCTGTGTATCTACTGAAGTCACAAAATACTTGAATAATACCTTTGTATGGAAGATATGAATTGCCAGCATGTGAACACCAGCACCGGGATTTATTACTATTCTAAGGTGAAAACCGTATATGCCTAACAAACGGCAAAAGTAACCGTTGGCGTAGTCGTCGTCGTCGTCGTCGTCTACACGAATCGGCACCAGACCATTATCATCATCGTGGAAGAAGAAGACGGTGATTATCATCTTATTGTTCCTCTGATCACATGACTGTTTTTCTGGGAGGACTCGAAGGCAAAAGCCATCTGGAGCAGTCATCCTCACCATCATCATCATCACCACTATCCTCATCATGATTGTCATCGTCATCGTCATCGTCGAAAAAGCTGATGATGATTATAATGACGACGACGATGATGAGTGTCATTATTATCTCCAAATAAAAAGAAGATGATAATGGTCTTCATCGTGAATGTTCCTCTGATCATCTGATTGTTCCTCTGGGAGGACTCGAAGGCGAAAGCCATCCGGTGCGGTCATCATCATCTTAATCACCATCATCCCCAACGAAGAAGAGGATTATCATAATGACGACTACGATGATTAGTCATCATTATCATCGAAGAAGAAGTAATGGGAGAAGATAATCTTCATCACGACCATCTTCATCATCATTATCATCAAAGATGAACAAGTTGATGATGATAACCGCACTCGATTGCTTTCACCTTCGAGTCGTCTTAGGCGAATGAATAAGGGATCCTGTAAGACGTTATTTTTATTCTAACTTTCTTTTAATTCCGCGTAACGTAAGCCTAGAGCCCAGACCATTTCATGTACCGGCCTGCTTCAGGCAATGCCAAATCTATTTAATGGCTGTTCATGCCAGCCGTTGGTTGTAACCCGTCAACAGAAAGCTATCATCATCATGAACCGGCACGCGCTGTATTCGTCCTCTTGTTCCTCTTCGTCCACTTCTTCAACTTCTGCTTCACTCGCAGAACACGGGCTCCGATTTGTCCCGCGCGCGATTCTGATAACTCTGATGGGTGATAGAACGACTGCACAGAGAGAGAGCGAGAAAGAGAAAAAGAGAGAGAAAGAAAGAAACAGAAATTGTTCATGAAAAAAAGACATTCTTTACGAAGCGGGATTCGAACCCGAGTCCACACGATTCGAAGGCAAGCATCGTAAGCCCTCGGATATGCAGGCACGCTAGCAGGGCATAGCATAGTCTTGTATAGTATAGTATGACAAGGGGGGTAGGAAAGAGAAGTGAGGGTGAGGAGGGTAGATGTGAAGGTGAGGAGGAGGGAAAGAAGGAGTGGAGAGAGTAAAGCATATCATCGAAAGAGAGAAATAGGGGAAGAGAAAGGGAAGAAAAACAGAACGAGAGAGAAAGAGAGAGAATCAATGAAATCGAGAAAGAGAAATAAAGAAAGCGGGAGAGAAAGAGATAGAAAGACACAGGAAGCGATAAATAGAGAGAGATAGAAAAGAAATATATAGACAAAGAAAAAAAATTGACAGAAGAATAGACAAAAACGAGAAGAATAAACAGAAACAAGGAAGGCCACCCAGCACCGCTGTTGTTTTAGGCTTAGCACCAACTAGTGTGAAGCCGTCTTAAGTATTTGTTTCTTCATTTTCCGGCTTTTTCTTGGAATATTCTTCTCTATTATTATTATTATTATTATTATTATTATTATTATTATTATTATTATTATTATTATTATTATTATTATTATTATTATTATCTGCTTGTTCTTGGCACCTCACTTCCTCTTCGGCAATCCTCCGTCGGCATTAGAAATGGCTGCCAGTCGGCCGGGCTGTGCTAATGCACTTCGCTCAGCCAAGGAGCTAGTAGGAAGAGATAAAAGGGCAGGTACCGCCCCGAAATAAAATTTTTGCGCGACCGCCACTCTTCCTTTCATCTTGCTACCGCTCCTCCGCCTGCAGCCACGCAGCAAGGGTATCAGGCGAGCTCACTGTTCAAACAACAAACATTCCACGCAAAGGAGTGAGAAGTAAAACGAGCGCAGCATATAAAACGAACCGGAGCCTTTCCTGATCAGCAATTGGAGCAGAGAGGAGCGCGAAAAGAGCGCGTGCGTAAAAATAAAGGCGAGACGGGCCACGCATGCGGGTGCCCCCGCCAAAAAACACCGCGGCGGAGCGTGCCACATTCACCGCCTGGCCGTGAGCAAACGAGCGAGTGGCCATGCCTGAGGGACGCTGGCCAGCCCGCCCTCTCTGCGCTGGGGGGTAGAACGTGCGCTGCTCGACCGTTGCACGAGGCTTCCCCGGTGCTTGCATGCTCACCCCGGGAACCATAAACTACGCTCGCCCGTGTAACAATGCCGCTTTGCCCGGTAGGGGGCTGAAAACGCCGAGAGGAGGGCTGTGGAAGAGGAGGAACGCCAAGACACGGCTGGAAAACAAGAAAGTTTGAATAATTTAAGCTGCCGGTGCAATCGGTGAGGACCGGGTCTCATCGTCGTCCTACGAGTGCTCCTTTGCAGTCCTGAGCCAGTTCTTTCTGGACGCTTCCTTGGCCCCCATGTTTCTCCGTCCTCCAGAACGACCACACACCCTTCTCTTTTTTTTTTTCTCCCTCATTGTCCTCCACCGTGATATATCTATGTGTATATATTAATGGGTACTGGATACTTTCCTGAATTCGCAAGGTTTTTTTTTTCCCCCCACCGCCCTGCCACCTCCGGTCCCTGCGCTCGTAAAGGCAGGCTTAAAAGTATAAGAAAAGGTGGACCGGTTCCCTTACTTTAGGACTTAGCTTGCTCCGCGCCCGGAATACAACGCAGGGTGGTTCCCTACGCAAGAACCGGACTTCACATCCCACAGCCCTGATTTTATGTAAATTTCACCTCCCCCTATAACTTGCTTTCGCATGCATGTCGATATCGGAACTGCGCGTCTTACTTTGTTTGTGCTTTACCTCCCTCCCCTCGAAAGCACACCGTTTCGCTTTCTTTCAGATAGGTGTTTCCTTCGTACTTATTTTACGTGTGTTGTTGTTTTTATCTCACGCAGAGGTCTGGCTTTCCTTGCGATCCACATGACCACTGCCTATGCATACCGGCTATCCCCAATATAAATTCGGATGGCAAAATGAATAAGTAAAGCTTCTAATTCGGTTACGCGGCTACAAGCCCAGTGCCCACTCGGCAACATTTACCTTCCCTTCAGCTCCCCCCCCCCCCCCTCCGTCTTTTCCCCACTTCTCCGACACGGCCTTCTATCGCCTCTGTGTTTGCGCAGGTTTTGCTGTGTTCACGTTGCTCCCCCCGCTTACTCTCCCCTATTTACTTTTACTGCCACTCGGCCAGAGCTCTCGCACTTCGGAATTCATGAGCTTTTCGGTTTCCAATCTTGATCCACATGCTAAAAAAACTCCATCGCTCTCTGATGTTCAGTCTGGTTGTGTTTGACGTATCTGCTTTGTTTCTGTGCCACGTTTTCTTTTTCCTACCGCAAATGCAAACATATCTGGAATAGTTAGTCGAAATAATTAAGTTATTTCTTGCTGTCAGGGTTGGTGTAGGTGGCGAAAGGTACAAGATAACTATAGTTCTCTTAAGTAGTAGCCTATTACAAGGGCTCTGATGTATAATTCATCTTTCCTACCTTATTCATCTCTTTACGTTATACTTGTGAGGTACATTATTTATTAACCCATTCATAATACGATGTCCTTATTTTCTTAGCTCTTTTCGTGACAGAGTGTGTTGTGTTCAGGATGCGAAGCTTTTTATAGCACTAGCTTGCTTTTTTTTTTTGTCGTTTGTCTTTTGTGAATGTTAGAATAGGTTGATGAATTCTGTGGGTGGGCGAGCGGTTGCAGACTAAGGAATGCGTAGCAGTGTGGCAAGAGAACGAATATTTACGCAAGTAGCATAGGAAGAAATTGGTATGGCGCTGACTGTTTGCTTTGTGCACCTTTCTGAAGTCCTTGTGATCTTTTCTTCGTGAAACAAATATTACTCTTTGACAACCTTCGGTGCTTCTAGCTATTAATGCATCATTTTGAGCACACAAGTCATCCTACAGGAGAGGAGTAGCCGACGCCATCCACTGGCCACAACTCATTGAAACACAACAAACTAATTAAAATGACCTTTTAGTTCGGCCAAGGCAAACTAGCCCCTAACATGACGCGTTAGTGTCTTGTTTCTGCGACGAGAGGGCACGAAGATGTACGTTGCATCAGCCTTCTTTTTTTATATGGGGATACGTAAGTAGATACGTCTGGCTTTTATCTGTCAACGCACAATGCCGCAGGTACTAAACCGGAGCCTATGCCTTTTTTTCTTTTTTTTTTCCTTTTTTGATCGGTTGGAACTATTATGACGTCATCTATTAACTACTGTGAAAGGCTGGTGACTAGCTGAACTTCCAGTGTCCGCCTTATAAAATGTACCAGTTCAGCAGCTTGTCGATTCAGCTGCGCTTAATCTCCAGTACACAATAGGTGCTTGCTGTGAAAAACCCAGGTTTGATTGGAGCAAGAAATATGCTTTCTTAGGTAGAATAAATGGATTCCTAAACTGTTGTTTATTTGATTGCGCACCAACCTTGTAAACTGATTTTACAGTTGTACACTGTAACCTGTTGTGTCGCCTTTGATGCTGGTATTACCGGCTTAATCTTAAATTTATTTTGACACGATTTTCTGATGATTTATTAACAAAGAAATGTATGTCTGTGTAACGCGAATCAGTCAATACTATCGTGGTAAAGAAATGGCTATAGAACCAAGCTCGAGATGGCAGAGTGACGCAATCTCCATTTAGCTTTAAAAGATAAGGAAAACGATACAATAAAAAATCGGTCGGCTGCTGATGGAGCTTTCCAAAAAAGGCTATGCTGAAACATCAGTAATGTAACTTTGCTATCCACCTTCTCAGTTACAATTTTCTTTTTATAGCCCAATTAATGTTTAATTTCTCCATACGAAATTGCTAGCAATGTTCCGCGTATAATCACACTCACTGACGGTCTATCAGTCATTATGTCGCTTAAAATTGAAGCATTGTAACGAAAGGATCACTCATGGGCTTATGGAAAAAGCGTTGCGCTATCCGTAGACACAGTGGTCTGTTTTGTATATGCTTCATCGTGGGGACACAATAACAGGCGACCTGGTGAGGCATCTGAGCCAGCTCTATGGCGAAACTAGTGTTTAAAGTAGCACCAGACGGCGCGAAAAAATAATAGTGGTGTCACAGGACAAGAAACGGTCGCGCCCATGCAGAAGGTAAGAAAGTGAATTCCCGCGGGAGACATATCACGATGGATTAATACGCAATAGCATGACAGCCACTTCATGCAAGATAACTGCACCTTTCAAAGAACTCAGTGAAACGCCTCTCAAAAATTTCTGCAATGCGCGAAAAGTCCGTTGCTAAAGAATATAAGTTTCCATGAAGCGAGCTAGAAATTTTTACAGTGCCCACAACAGTTGCCCAGTGGCTACACAGTTCTGCTGCTGAGTATGAGGTCTGCATTTATACGTAGCCGCGGCGTTCGCATTCCGATGCTGGCGGAACTCAAAACAGTCGCTTACGAGAATTCGGGTGTAGTGATCAGTCACCTCTGCAACAGCTCTGTGCTGTTTTTATGCGGTACGCACCGTGAATTGTGACTCCGCCTTGTAAAGCACTGGCGTCCACATTGCTTACATTGCTAAACTTTTGCCATACGGGTCCTTTATTAACGCGAAAGCCTAAGATGCCTCATAAAACGCGAAAATTGACCGTCGGTGTCGACCGTCGTCCCGCGGAATCGGCGCCAACACGAGTGATGTCGAAAATCATCACGAGATGACGTCGCCATATTACGTCATCATGACGTCGAAGAACGCTAAAATATGGGACGTCGCCATGATGCCATCATGACGTTGCTATGACGACACATGATGACGTCATGAAATCGTTGCTTGGCCGAAGGTTTGCCGATCACGGAGGCAGTGCAAAATCAGGTAAGGTGTAGAAAGCTTACAATGCACGCAATCCTGGAGGCAGTGCAAAAACCGCGATTGGTGCAGAAAGCTTTCGGAGGGTGGCGGGGGAGGATCAATAAATTGACTGAGAACAAAAAGAAGGTGGCTTTGGCCTTCGAGTCGTCTTAAGCGAGTGCATAAGGCGACACTGCGAGTTCTTTAATCGTGGTCCACGGGATTTATCCGTGCGTTGCGATTGCCGTAGCGGTCATCGTCAGAACCGCCATTACGGCCCTCCTCTCTCCCATTGGGGAGTTCACACGTCACACGCAGCGTCATGGGAGCATCAGCGGAATGGCCGGAACACCGCTTGACCGCACGGGCGGAAGCGGTCGCCCACGCGGCGACGCCACGCCCCAAAAACTGTCGCGCAATTTCATGTGTTCGACACTTTTTCTCGGACAATTTCGGCATGACTGCTTCAAACTATCGCGTGACGAGGCTGGGCAATCTTCTCTTTTTCTTTGTCTCCTTGATATACACGCAAATATATGTGGTCATTTCCTGTGCTGGACAACCCCGTAACTTTAGTCGACAGCGGGCCGACCTCAGGTCGGAACCGTTGTATATGACGAGACCGACATGTGCGTGAGGAAACTCTATTTAGAAATTGCAAGCTGCCTGTCAAAGCATGTACGCTAGATATAACGTGAATGGCTGCGCTTGCCTACGCAATTTAATATATCATGTGGAATTCGAGTCGTGGCTTTCTAGCCAGATGGTCAACTAAGGCCCTCAGAAACAGACTCCAGCAAGACAGACAAAGTGCACGAAGTTTACTTTGACGCCATCCACGTGCCAACTGCCACAGCTGCCAGCTCAGCTACGCGGGCAGGCACGGCTAGCTGGGGAGCTGGCACATGCCTTAAGCACCATGGCGCTTTAAGGAGTACTGACACGATTTTGAAATATCGTAAAAGAGACATTTCTCGTTTCCTTGGTATGCAGTGTTAACGATCTCCGCACAGGAGTCAGACAACTTGTGTAAAATATTTTACTTTGGTTTTAAAGTTTTCGTCACTGAGCGTATGCAAGCCAGCCGCACCGCAAGGGACATTATCCCGACGAGCCAACACAGTTCCACTGAGTTTGCGACCTCTGCGTCCTGCATGCAGCCTAAATCACAGAAATCAATATAGGGGTCGCTTGAGACAATTCACTCATCGTTAAGTGCACCAAGAGCAGATGGCAGAACGGCCGCTAGTACGTCGCGAATTTCTGTCTCCCCGTGAGGCCACACTGCCAGGACACGGCACTGAGAAGCCGCCCCCCTCGATATCGAAACCAAACGTCTTTTTTTTTTTTTTTTGGTAGCGGTATTACAAACATATGTGATGCATTCCCAGGCACCATAGTACTCTTTTTAGGGTTCTCGACACCAGTACTCTCACCATCATCATCAGCCTGACTACACCCAGTGCCAACGTTGCCCAGTACAGGGCAAGGGCCTCTCCCATGTTCTTCCAATCAACCCAGTCCTGATCTTTCTGTTACCATGTTATACCTGTAAACTTCTTAATCTCATCTGCCCACCTAATTTTCTGTCTCCCCCCTCACGCGCTTTGCCTTCTCTTGGAATCCACTCAGTTACCCTTAATGACCAGCGCTTATCCTGCCTACGCGCTACGGGCCCGGCCCATGTCCATTTCTTCTTGATTTCAACTATAATATCCTTAACCCCCGTTTGTTACCTGACCCACTGTGCTCTCTTCCTGTCTCTTAAAGTTACACCTATCATTTTCTTTTCCATCGCTCGCTGCGTCGTCCTCAATTTAAGTTGAACCTTCTTTATAAGCCTCCAGGTTTCTGCTCCATAGGTGTACCGGTAAGATGCAGCTGTTATATACCTTCCTCTTGGGGGATAGTGGTAGACTACCATTCATGGTTTGAGAATGCTTGCCGAATGGTCTCCACCCCATCCCTATTCTTCTAGTTATTTCGCTCTGATGGTTCGGCTCCGCAGTTACTACCTGTCCTAAGTAGACGTATTCCTTTACAAATTCCAGTGTCTCGCCACCTATCGCAAAGCGCCGTTCTCTGCCGAGACTGTTGTACGTTACTTTAGTTTTATGCATATTAATTTTCAGACTTACTTTTCTGCTTTCCGTGTCCAGTTCAGTCCCCTCAGTCCCTTAACCCCTCAGTCCCTCAGTTCGGGCCCTCAGCCTCCAGCGGCTGCGAAGCAACTGACAATGGCGGCGGTCAGACCTGCGACGCAGCGGAGGGTGCTGAGTACTCTTATATAGAGCAAGAATCCGAAAATATTCAAAATTCGTGTCAGTACTCCTTTAAGTGAGGCCGCGAACCAGACGAACAGAAAACGAAGCAGACAGGACGAGCAACTTCAGGACAGGAGGTAGTCTTGTTTTTTTTTTCATTTTGGGTTCATCTGATTGGCGACCTCACTTTAGAGCTATGACACGCCAACTAGCCTCACAAGAAGCACTCTTAAGATTCGGCACCATGGTGGCGACAGCAGCGCAACAAGTGCGCCGTATACAAACTGCTCGGTTCTTAAAGAGTACGCTGGTTGAAAACTCAAGAATGCCGCTCCCATGTCCATGTGGCCCCATTGCTTTATCTTCTCGCTTACACCATCTCGTCTGGCTCTGGACAGAGTTGGCACCGCTGTCTTAAAAATAGCTAAGGACTTGATCATCAGTGTACTGGACTGGAACGTCTCTGGTTTTTTTCGAGATTTTTTTGGTATCATTGTGGTACTCCTGGATATCCACCCTGATTAAACACAAGTTAAGTCTTGTAGAGGCCGTGGGATATGTCACAGTCATGAAAAAAATTAGAGACTATAATTCTGGGAACAAGGTTTACTTTCGCTTTAGTCATGATAACAACCTTATCAGCAAGCTTGCTTGGTTTCACGTTCCAGAATAACGCTTCCAGATCGATGAGCTTGAAATCATTGGTATTCCCGGCTTGACCGAACCAAACTTGGGGGTACCCCCTAAGTTCGGTTCTTAAAGCGAGTCTGAGTGTGCCGGCAACAATATTTCTATGTTTGCTAATAAGTGTACAGTACGCACGGACCAAACACGAAAATTTTAGGGCTAAGTGACGCACGTACTTTCGCTTCCAGTTCCTACAGTTCGTGTCATGTCGGCGTAATTTTGACTCTAACACTTACCTTTAGCAGCCAGATTTGCAGCGATATGATCTGGTTATCACGGGCGATCGCTCATAGCAGTGGTCATAATAAAAAAAAAAAGCTATGTCGCGTTTCAATCCGTGAGTACTGTACAGTGAGCAAATGTGAGAAAAAAAGAGCACAAGTGCATAATTGCATTGCAAGCACAAGTGCAATGAGAAAAAAAACAAACACAAGTGCATAATTGTACTTAATAATAATTAATGGGGTTAAATGTCCCAAAGAAAAGTTCAGCTCATACGTGAGAGGCTCTTTTTACCACTTAAAATTCCTTAAACATCATCAGAAGCAGTATAGTAGCGCTGTTGCAAATAGCCGTCATTAAAACGCAGCAACTGCGGCAGGGAACTGTAACCACCACGCCTTGCGCGTAACCAGAGGTTGAAGTCCCAAAGCTTTTTATACGTAAAGGTTTCTTTTTGTTATTCATTGGCTGCCCTTTCTATGATTGGCTGCAATTTTCTCGAGAAAGGTATTTGACATTGTATTTCAGTGCCTGCCGGACCACTGCAGTATTGTCGACACCGTCTTAGCACGTGAAGCTGCGCGCATGAGTGTACGTAACTCATGCGCGCAGCTTCACGTGCTAAGACGGTGTGCATCAGTGTACGTAACTCATTTAAGGCATGAGTGTACGTAACTTTAGCCACTGACGCGCTGCATTACAATTTGACAGTGAAATTCACCAGGTTTCACCAACTTCCATATCCATTATCTTGACCATTCCTTGGCGACTTCTCCTGCCACCAGGAAGCTCTGTTCATTTCGAATCATTTCTGGCCTCTTTACAGCCGTGTAACGTAATTCATTGTATTTCATTTGTCTTCGTTTACTAACATTCATTCTCCGTTAAACCCCAACAATTATTATTATTATCATTTATTGTCATGGCATTATTTATCCACACTTGGACCTTGCGCCAAGAAATATTATCCCATCATCTCATGGGATTAGCCAACCACACCGTGTGTAAAATGGGGGGACTGTAATAAGCCGAGCACCTTCTGTGCCAATCTCTATCTTTCAAACCTTACCGCTGTGCTCTGCAAGATAACCTCAGCCATGTGGACAACTTTCCCTAATCCTCGTCTCTCTGTCTTTTCGTCACGATAGTCGAAGCCACACACAAAGAAGCAAAATACAGTTTGTTCACGAAGTTTACATAGACGAATTCATGCCGAGCGGAGATACCATTGATTTCAAGCTCATCGATCTGGAAGCGTTATTTTAAAACGTGAAACCAAGCAAGCTTGCTGATAAGGTTGTTATAACGTCTAAAGCGAATGTAAAGTTTGTTCCCAGAATTATAGTCTCTAAATTTTTAATGATTGTGACATATCTCGCGGCCTCCACGAGACTAAACTATGTTTATTCAGGATATATTTCCCGGAGTACCACAATGACACCCAAAAAAATCGCGAAAGAACCAGAAACATTCCAGTCCAGTGCACTAGTGATCAAGTTTTTAGCTATTTTTAAGACAGCGGTGCCCACTCTGTCAAGAGCAAGACGAGATGGTGTAAGCGAGACGGTAAAGCTATGGGACCTCATGGACATGGGAGCGGCATTCTTGAGTTTTCAACCAATATACTCTTGGTAATTTAAGTTATCCTAGCATTAGCCATCCCGTAGAAAAATATTTATAGACTTCAACTCGCTGTTACAATCGCCTGTGATTCGGCCACGTACCAAGTCCCTGAGATAACAATTGCGATGCTTTACAGGGCAACTAAACCGAGAAAGTATTAACGTACGGTTGAAGATTATTGCGTGAAAGAAGAAGCTAACGCTCAGTAGCTTGGCGAAAGAACGAGAGTCCGCTATTATCAACCGCACTCTAGAATCCGATTTGGTTATTCCTTGCATCCATCGCGATTTTTCACTCACAACCTACGCAGCCGACGCTGACACCCGAATTTCTGCGACAACGAGATATGCAAGCACCATTTTCTCTCAAGAGTGCTGCCCCTGCCACACTCCTCGCTATGCAGGGCCCAAGCTGCCACTCTCAGACTGCTACAAACAAGCACCTACCCGAGCCCTGTGGCACTGCACACAATATACCCCGAACTGTTCCCAAGCCCGGACAGGCCCCCGTGTGGTGGTTATGTGGATTTAGAGCATGTCCTGTGGGGCTGCGCCTCTGCAGGTCCCCCCTTTCCACCAAGGGGAAATGAAGAGCTGATCAAGGCCCAGGACCTGACCTGTCAAATCCTGGCCGTCCAGAGGGCCCGCGCGAGGGCGGTCAGGTTTAACCTGACCGGCCCCGAGTGGGCCTAGCCAGGTGACGTTGAGTTTACTCGTGTCTATTGTGAACCGAATAAAGTTGTTTCACTCTCTTTCACTCACGAGGGCTCTTTAACGCTATCGTGTGAAAACTTGTTCCAGCAGCGGTTGGCGTGAGTCTTGTACCTCATTCATGCGATTCACACCGATGCCGAAGATCGGAAGGACAGCGAGCGCCCTTAGCCATCCGGTGCCCCGATGCGGCCCGTTCAAAAACTTTGCCGTAGCCCTTGGCTCATCTTAACAAACAAATGAAAATGTGTGCTGTGAAACAAAAACAAATTTAGGCCAACCAGCCACAGTTGAAGAAGATCAGCATATCTTGTCAGTGCTGCGAGAGACGGAAAATTCTTGCTACTTCCCCAGGCTATGTTGGACACATACTTCGTTTTAGAAGTGCAATATGTGTTCTCGAAGACCCGCAGAGAACAGCGACTGGCGCAGACAACACACCGTACTGTACTTGCAAGAAACCTAGCCCTAAGGGACATATACGTTCTGCATTACATTGCTTAACAAGTCATGGAAGGGCGCGCATATTTCCGATCATTGGATCATTGCTAACCAAGCCAAACAGCACTACAACTAGACCTGTCAACCTGACCAGCAGCATTTCTAAGGGGATTTAAAAATTATCATATTGCACTACAGGGGTGGAGAGAATCCAGCAATTATCTACCAGATCAAATAGCTCCTGCTAGATAATTCTGATGCACGATGCACTGCATATTTGTTTTGGTATCGTTTGTTGACCAGAATAAGAACTGTGGAAATATTGAGGTCTTGGCGTTTATTGGTGTTAGGAAGATAATTGACTCTATCCACCTTTATGTCCTGCGTGAAATCTCGGAGCCATTCCTTGCAAGCCTTCATTAACATCATGGATTGCAGTCTACTTTATCTAAAACAGTCGAAGTCGAACCATACTCGGTGACAGTTCACAGTTTGAAACTTTCTGGGTATGTGCGGTGGACGCTGCTATGCGTGCGAGCGTATTACTTCTCCTTTCTTTCCTTCTTCCCTTCTCTATTCTCCCCCCCCCCCCCCCTTCGTGTAGGGTAGCAAGGCGGGTGCAACCTGGGTGACCTCCCTGTCTTTCCTTTGCCTCTCTTTCTCTCTCTCTCTTCACTGCTAACACTAAAGGCAAAAAGGTATGTCTGCACACAGACGGCTGTCAAAGGGATCCTATTCATTGTATGAAGGAGCTTCTCGAGGAAATGTACAAAAGGCCATTTGTGTTCTATGCGGCATTAGCAGGGTTACCATTAATTGTATCATAAATGGACCTGACAAATACATGTCCTTTTGTCTAAACGTTGACTCCAGTGACATTACTTATTCGACGATTTCTCATCTCCTCTAGCCCGCATCTTCTCCTCAGCATCTCTCTAGTTTCAACAGTACTTAGGGCACACATGTACATATCTATATCGGTTGACATATCTATATGTGACATTTTATGTCACACAAGTCATTAGAGGTCGTCAGGTATCCGTTTACAGGAACCTTTAAATTCAATTACTGATCATCTCAGGAAAAAAGGTATAGAAATATATCATACTAAACTGGTGGTGTTGCCCTTCACGAGAATAAAGAAAGGCAGGAAATTTTAGGCTTCCTGCATATGTGCCAACTTACTAAAGTTACAGAAAGGGGCTTGCCGTATGTTTAAATAAATGAATGAATGAATGAATGAATGAATGAATGAATGAATGAATGAATGAATGAATGAATGAATGAAATTAGCCAGATCTCACGTACCTTGGGAATCGATGTTATGCGAAGCATGCGGAGGGAAGGTGACTATGTTGTCATTGTTTATTGAGCGAAACGTTACGAAATGACGCTAAAGATTTGTGCAAATGTTGTACGCACAGACATGTGTTGAACAGTCGTATATGTTTTATATAATCAGTTGTTTACAGTTGCGTAACGATGCCAACAGCAACATGGGTATTAGCAATACCACAAGCGGTAAGCTGATATGTAGCGCTTGTGCTCGCGAGGATGGTAGCCCTGGACACTGCTACATCAATCAAGTTCAGTGGATGGCGCTTAACTACAATTAACGTTAACCCCATGTGACGGCTCTATCATAGGAGTACATATGTAATGTTTATAAAAGTGGATAGCCAGCACTGCAGCCACAATTGACGTTTGACGAACATTAGGGTCTATTTGAAAAGCAGTTCCTAGACTTGGCGTGGCTCTGTTCTAGAATACTTGATTGCCACGCAGAATGCTGGGGTTCGATCCCTGCTAGGACCCTGACATTTATTCTTTGCATACGTCGGGTCAACGCTGCCGATGTCAACTTTTTCTTAATGCTCTCGCGTTAAAATTACCAATGTCTGTTCTCGCCGTTCTTGGGTAGATATAAACTGTCAATCACCTGTGGCACATACCCGCCCGTGGTATAGGGGTATGTGCCACACGTGTCTGGCGGAAAGGGTTTGACGACATACGCGACGGGATTGTCACATTATTGTTTGAGTCATGTTGTGCTCATGTCATGACCAGCGAGTCATATTCGTCAAACCATCTTACCCTCTCATACTAACTTTGGTTTACCCCAAGTTAAGGGGGTGATCACGAGAGCACCCAGATGTAGGCGGCTAGACAGACAGACAGACAGACAGACAGACAGACAGACAGACAGACAGACAGACAGACAGACAGTAAGATAGATAGATAGATAGATAGATAGATAGATAGATAGATAGATAGATAGATAGATAGATAGATAGATAGATAGATAGATAGATAGATAGATAGATAGATAGATAGATAGATAGATAGATAGATAGATAGATAGATAGATAGATAGATAGATAGATAGATAGATAGATAGATAGATAGATAGATAGATAGATAGATAGATAGATAGATAGATAGATAGATAGATAGATAGATAGATAGATAGATAGATCCACCTAACTATAGGTGAAGCATGGGAGCCAAATTTCATATCGTACTTCGCAACCTGGATATAGTAGCAGTTCTTAGTTGGTACTCAACCTTATTCCCAACCATTTTACTCAGTACATAGATCCGTAATGGCGCACATGCCATTTTGACAAACGCCGTTTTTCGACAGTAACACGCCGTTTTTCGACAGTACTTTGTCACGAGCGTTTATTGCTTTATATATTGATGTATTCGGGTTTCACCCACAAAAACTGTTAGCAACGTTCGGCGCAGACCACACGGACCACACCGCAATGTTTGGTAAGCTTCGCGATTGTTTGAGATCGTTCTGTTAAGGTTACGCGCAGGACGAGTTTATTCGAGAGCTTACGCGAGCACCTGCGATAACGCTGGAAGGTTCGATAAGTGATGTAAAAGAACCGCGTTTCGCTGATGATAAGATTACTCGACTGCCGACGACAGTTCTCGCCGCTATCAGTGTACAGCGTGAATTGCTTGTACCTCTACTTTTCGTTTCCCGCGCACAAGTTCGCCCAATAAAGATTTCCGTATTTCCCAGTCTTTCTTCAGCCCTCTTCGCTGTCACAACCACGTGACAATATGACACCTATCGACAGTTTGAGCTCTTGGCAACCAGACCTCAGCTATGTATGCTCCATGGTTTGCACAGGTACTGGAAATAAGGAGACCCTTTGGAAGGACATAAAAAAATAGAGCGACGTTTAGGCACTGGCAGCGAAACATCTGACACTACATCAACTATTTGAAAAATACCCGGGCTCTATTCACGTTGTCGAAGGTGGTTGTCAAAAAAAAAAAAAAGTACAACTCCATATGCGACACTAGATTTTGAAGTGCAAGTCACGAAAAAAAAAGAAAGAAAGAAAGAAAGAAAGAAAGAAAGAAAGAAAGAAAGAAAGAAAGAAAGAAAGAAAGAAAGAAAGAAAGAAAAAAAGACACAAAGAAAGACAGAAAGAAAGAAAGAAAGAAAGAAAGAAAGAAAGACAGAAAGAAAGAAAGACAGAAAGAAAGAAAGAAAGAAAGAAAGACAGAAAGAAAGAAAGAAAGAAAGAAAAAAAGAAAGAAAGAAAGAAAGACAGAAAGAAAGAAAAAAAGAAAGAAAGACAGAATGAAAGAAAGACAGAAAGAAAGAAAGAAAGAAAGACAGAAAGAAAGAAAGAAAGAAAGACAGAAAGAAAGAAAGAAAGAAAGAAAGAAAGACAGAAAGAAAGAAAGAAAGAAAGAAAGAAAGAAAGAAAGAAAAAAAGGAAAAAAAAAGAAAGAAAGAAAAGAAGGAAGAGAAACAAAGCGATAGAACTAAAAAAAAAGAGAAAATAGAGGAAAATAATGGGAATATAGGCAAAAAGATAGAAAGACAGAGAAATGCAGAGGAAGACATAGGAAGGAGCATACACGAGAAAGAGATAGAAAAAACAGAGAGCAGGACAGAAAGAGCAAGAAATAGAGAGTAACAAATAAAGAGAGAGAAATAAGCAAAGGAGAGGGACAGAGAAAGAGCATGGAAGAGAAAGAAGTCGAGAAAGAAGTAAATAGAAAAAAAAGAAATAGAAAGACACAGATGCAAAAAAGAGACACAAGAAACAGAGGGAAATAGAAAGAAAGAGAAAAATGAAGAGAAAAACTAGCATTTGTTCCGTGTACGAATACAACCGATGAGCGAAGCTCCTTAGAAATTGGACGCAAACGACTATGTACGTTTTGAAACTGTTGGCGGCGTCGTCGCTTAGATTCGGCCGCTTTAGCACGTACGGCCGGATCCTGTCGGCATGCATGGCCTTTATCCTGTCGGCATGCATGGCTTTATGCATGGCCTCCGAGGTCGCGCGCCGGCGCACAATCTCGGAGGCCATGCATGAAGCAACAATCGAATCCGAAAGGAAAAAATTAGCACGCAATTAGTACGCTGTTGAAAGTAGCACAGATAGATGTGATTTCAACATGCCCACATTTGCCTCATTGACACTTTGATAATTAGGTGAGTATTTTCGGAGTTGCGAATTTAATTAGGACTAATTAATTAATTAAAATTAACGAAAAAAAATAGTAGCGGCTACTACAGTATGCTGGGATTAATATGCACAAGGCCTGCTTCGCGTAATGCCGTCCCGCTTTTTTAAATCATGCTGCGTGATAAGTGGGACACCCTGTATATTTTGCGTAACGTTGGTCGTTGAGTGCTTCCAACCCTTTTCAAAGAGCTCAGCCATAATTCTTCATCGTCATCAGCCACCGAATCAATTAATGGCGCAGTGGGTACCTTGCAAGCGTACTTGCATTAGTAGCCCCAAGGGAGTTTGCAACGGGTTCTAGAAATGCCGCTCTTCCAGCTTTCGCTGTGACCGTGCTGCACTTTCCGCGCAGGCCTCGCGGTTTTTTTCTTCGCAGCAAATTTACTGCAATGCCTCCAGGATAGGAGGCATTGCAAGCTTTCTTCACCTCACCTGGTTTTCAACTACTTCCGTGAGACCTTTCACCAAGAGACGATTTCATGTGATGACGTCATCACGTAACGTCACATTATGTGACATCACAGTGACATAATGAATACGTCATCACATAACGTCACATTATGTGACATCACAGTGACATAATGATGACGTCATCCCGTAACGTCACATTATGTGACATCACAGTGACATAATGAATACGTCATCACGTAACGTCGCATTATGTGACATCACAGTGACATAATGAATACGTCATCACGTAACGTCACATTATGTGACATCACAGTGATATAATGATGAAGTCGCCATACCGTGGCGATTTGTGACGTCATCACGTGATGATGATTTCTTGCATCACTAGTGTTGACTACGCCGACGGCCAATTTACGCGCCTGATGAGGCAGAGGCACCTAAGGTTTTTGCCTCGATATAAACACAGTGCTTAAGACACATGCAAGCCGTCCAACGAAACTAAGTTCAACGTTGACTCGTCCAACAAACTCGTCCCTAACTCAACTTGTTCACAGCTACCTATTTAGACAAAATGCAATGAGGTGTTACAAGTATGGTCGGTGTAACTGACATGACCACGGTATGATTGTATAGTTTTACTTGGCCGTCCCTGAGTTGTCATTAAAGGCGTGATCATTGCGCGACGCTTTTCTTTTCCCGAAATACAAAGTTCACGATGTGGCCAAGCTCGCGGGCACGTCGCTCTCCACAACCACACATAGCGTGACCATGCGGCGCAGCGCATGAAAAAAAGAAAAAAGAGAAAAAAAGACTGAATGGCAAGAATCTGGTATTTATATATATCTTTTGTCACTTTCCAGCGTCGTGACAAATAAAAGGCGCACGTATGTGGCCAGAGTGCTCTCGCGAATGGCAATAAGCGCTGTTAATGTAAAATATTACCTTATCGAGCGCCCTGGCGAGAATTGTCGCGAGCGTTTCTTTTCGTTCCCCACGTTTTTGCTTTAATACGTGTCAGCTCATCCGTCGTTAGCGGTTTTCATTTTTCCTTGTCGCCACTGGGGCGGAAAAGAAGCGTGCTTAGAACGGAACGGAGCCAAGCAGAACGGAAACAGAAAACGAGGCAGAACGAGAGAAATAGTATCCCCTGCCACCATCTGCAATGAAGAAAGGGAGAGAGGAACAAGAAAGAGACATCCAAGAGCAAAACCATAAAAGGTGAGGATAGATGTCCACCCGTCTCGCCTGCTTTTCCCAGAGTCTCGTGCGCCTGAAACGCAGCAACAACGTCGATGAGTTATTTCCTTTATAATACGCTGCCACGTAGATGTTTTCATTGCCCCGTTTCCTCGTTGCGCTCTGCACCCGAGTACATCCCTCTCCAGCTATATCTCTATACCGCCCGGCATGGGAGCACTCCGCTTCGCCTTTCGCTACTGGCCCCTTGCCTGCGAGCGACTTTTCTTTTCTCTTCACAGTCCGTGGCTCTGGACGTCTCGCCCTCTCTCTCTGTCTCTTCTTTAGCTTTTTTTTTTTTGTCTTTTTTCTATGCCCGCGCGGCGTCAGGAACGACGGCGACAGATAGTCAGAGAGCGAGCCAAGCGGAAGAAACGCAAAGAAGCGGACACGAACTAAAATGAAATATGATTTTAATTTTCCCCGAGAATTTATTCGCCTTCGGTGTTCGGCACGGACAGCCGGCTCGGGGTGGTGGGGGGGGAGGGGGAAAAACCGCACGGCCAGTAGTCGGCCCCTATGGATTGGACTCCTCGGCGGCCGAGGTCCGTTCGACGTCCAGCAGGCCCCTCTCGGCGCAACCTCCTCTCTCTACTGCGTTCCGTATCTCCTCTGCTTTTTTTTTTTTCTGCCTTTCTTGTTTTTCGCCGCCGAGTCTCGCCTTACCAGTCGTGGCTCTTTGTCTTATGCCTTTGCAGCGCAGCATAGCTGCCCGAGAGAAATGTACCGCCGCTTTCATCAGCGGGCCGCCGGTTTGTCTCTCGCTCTTCTCTCTTCTTCTCGACTTGTCGCGTTCTCTTCAAGAGGCGCCGTGCCGCCTTTAGAGGCGGAGGGAAAGACTGTCAGAAATAATGCCGCAAATGAAGGTGCGAAGAAAGCTCTCGACAGAGGTTCTCTGCTCCAGCTCGCAACATCGGGTGAAACACCGCGCAGCTGGCCATTATTGCGCCGTCTCGAGCTCACTGACGCTTTGGCCGGCTAAGGAGAGCAGCGATGCCGCTACTTGCTTCAGTTCGCGGCCTGATTGACAACTAAGGCGACGATTCCTTCCTAGCATTCTTTCTCGCGCTCTTGTTTTTGTTCTGCGTAGGTGACGGAAGCTGAGTGAAGAACAGCGATAGCATGAAAAGAGGAAGAAGCGTGTCTCTGTTATTGCGGACGATCCTTCCCTTTCATGTGCCTCTTTTGTAGATCTGTTCGCGGGCCCGCCCGGCACTGCTGTGAAGTAGTGACGACGGCAGCCCACACTACAGAAATGCTTTTGATTTCGGATTTTTGACGACATTCGGAACGGCTTCAATGATAGTGATGAATTTTCACTTGATGCAAACAAAGGGGTCCCAAATTCACGAAGTGTTTAATACGTACTGTTCGTCACTGGTTGACCACCTTCTTTAAATGCAAGTGCGCGATTTCCAGTGAAAAGTTCCAGCGGCGCCCTCTCAAGACTGTCGTAATTTTGGAGACGTTAGCTAGCTCGTTCCGCTGCCACGGCGCGCGTGCCTGCTTTGATCGACGTGCTGCAGTACTCATCCGGCAAAATCTTCACTGCAAAGTATTTAGTGAAATACGTAATCCATTAAAAATATAGTTAAAGATGTGTTTTCTTAGAGAATGAATTTGCTACTGATATTTTCGCTCCCAATACCAACCGCTGAGGAATATATTTCCGCATCACGCTTTTAAAACAGTGTCGAATGGTATGTTTTCCGTTCTGCTGGGAAAACCATTTGTTCATCCATCGCCCCAGTTTCATACTCAAGCTAGAAAAACCGAATCAATAAAAGTGGCGAGATTTAACATACGGGGCTGTAACAGCGCTCATTAGACGTAATGACACTCCTATAGTCCGGCTCTCCCACAGAACTAACAAGCTTTTATTATGGCGAGGCCACGCTCTATACACCGCCATACCCATTCGTCCATCAACACATTCGTAACAATTTGGAATTGTGACTGTGAAACACGTTTTGCGCAGAAGTTGCAGTGGCTTCAATGCATTTCACGCAATGCACAGCCTTTTGTGTGGCTTCGTTCAAAATGAAAGACGTCAGACAAATTACATAATGAAGCAGGGTTGGTTTCGAACTGCACACTGAAATATTAGCAAAGAAACTGTTTGCATCACAGATAAAGACCTATAACCTCCCCAGAATGATGAAATTACGTGACCTCTAAAATGCACTTCATTTTTTTTTAAAATGCGAAGCATTTCTTTGCGTACTGTAAGCACTTTTGCGTTTCTATCTACGTATCTACGTATCTATCTATCTATCTATCTATCTATCTATCTATCTATCTATCTATCTATCTATCTATCTAGCCGCCTACGTCTGGGTGCTCTCATGATGGCCTCCTTAACTTGGGGTAGACCAAAATTTGTATTGAAGGGTAAGACGTATTGACGAATATGTGTGGCTGGTCATGACATGAATAACGTGAAAATCCCGTCGCGTACGTCGTAAAACTCATTTCTCCAGACACGTGTGGCTCATACCCGTATACCAGGGGCCGCGGAATGCGGGTATGCGCCACAGGACTTTGACAATTCATACCTATCCCAGAAACGGCGAGAACAGGCATTGGTAATTTAAATGCGAGAGCGTTAAGAGAAACTGACATTGGTGACGTTGACACCGGTAATTTAAAGCGACATCGTTAAGAAAAACGGACACCGGTGGCGTTGACGCCAGGAATACAAAGAATAGAAATCAGAGTCCCAGAAGGAATCGAACCCAAGCATTCTGCGTGGCAATCAAGCATTCTACCATAGAGCCACGTCAGGTCTCGAAACTGCTTTGGAAGAACACCCTATGCAGGCGTAATGTTGGTGAAACGTAAATTGTAGTTGCAGTGCTGGCTATCTATTTTTATAAACGTTACATGCGTGCTCCTATGACGAGGGAGTGATGTAGGGTTAACGTCAGTTGTATACTTAAGTGACATCCACTGTAGTTGGTTTACGCAG
Organism: Rhipicephalus appendiculatus; assembly: GCA_030522465.1. Classification (NCBI taxonomy): domain Eukaryota; kingdom Metazoa; phylum Arthropoda; class Arachnida; order Ixodida; family Ixodidae; genus Rhipicephalus; species Rhipicephalus appendiculatus. Next base: position 12,012,189 of record JALIZH010032945.1, on the reverse strand, counting down.
CACTATCCAGGGCTACCATTCCTTGCAAGCACAAGCTCTACATACCAGCTTACGGCTTCTGGTGTTGGCATACCCATGTTTCTGTTAGCATCATTACACAACTGTAGACAACTGGTTATATGAAACATATGCGACTGTTTAATATGTCTGTGCATGCAACATTTGTACATATCCTTAGCGTCATTTGATAACGTTTCGCTCAATAAAAAAATTACAACCCAGTCACCTTACTCCGGATGCTTCGCATAACATCGATTCCCATGGTACTTGGGATCTGCCTAATTTTTTTTTCCAATTGGACGAACAGTAATAAGGCTCCATGAGTGTGAAGTTTCGGGCTGCAGAAATCCTAAAAATGAAATAATGTAGAGTGCACCGTATTTGGTGAAAGGGAAAGTTATCTTTATTCTTGTTTTTCTTGAAACGTATTTTTTTTTTTCTTTTTTTGTGCTACAATGTAGAAGTTTCGATCGGTCAAGATTTTCAGTTATAAATTCGCGCGCTGTTTCCTAAATCAAGACTCGCAGTAAACTGTGATTATTGGATTACATTCGTAACATTTTATACAACGGCCGGTTGTCTCTGAATATAAGGTTGAAAAAAGCCACTTCTTGTGTATGTCTCATAGTTTTCGACATACCTTATATAGTTTTCGAAATAAGTGTCGCGTTATTCTTGTTCTATTTAATTATGTAGCTCAGATGGAGCTCTGCATAAACTTAAAAGTATTCTAGGATACTGAAGCTGAATTCAAAAGTAAGAAGGCGTGCGTGAGGGCAAATTAGTTACTTTTTTAAAGGGATGGAATAAAAAAAAATTGGGAGCGTAATCGCGCTGAAGCGGCCTTCCTAACAAGAGACAACAGTGCCATAATTTTGATTTAAAATGAAAATTGTTGTGTCCAGAGTGTCTTCATACCTTCTCTTCATGAGGCAATACAGACCTGCGACGTAATGAGGCGTATTGAACATAAAACATAACTGTGAATAAACAATGTTGAGTTCTTATTGGTGTACCGAGAACAGCTGGCCTAAATCAACTTCACTCTAAGTTTCCATTTTTTGAAACCAGTAATGATGTTTCCATTTTTGGGAAGCTGTTTAGATCAGACGACGCTGGTGAAATACAGACGACAGTATTAACTATATACCGACGACAATATTAAATATTCTATAAAGTGTCTTTAAAATCCAATAATCGTACAACGAGTTCAAGCGGACTGAAGTCAACGTATATGTGTGAAACTTACGCAGTCAACCTATCTGGCCCGCTTATGGCGACCACACACAAGTTACACTGGCCTGTTATTGAGATAGCGAACCGTATATTTTTTTGGTTACCGGCCCTGCAATATGTACCGCATATGAAGACTCCATACAGCGGTTTATTGGATTGAATCGTGTGCATTAGAAAAAAAAAGGACATTAATATTTAACAAAAGGACCCATTTTTATGAATTGGACGCACCAGGACAATTCAGAAACAATTCGACATGGACAGGATAAGCGTGCTAGCATTAAGAACGGGATAAAACGAACGACAACGCTGCGGCCGGTCGCCCGAACTGTAGCGACAGACGCCAATACTTGGCTCGACAGAACGCCAGAGGGCACTTGCAACGCCCCTGTCTGCCGCGCTACGCGTCAGCTGGAATTGACGGGAGTCTATTCTTGCAAACCGCTCTACCTTGCCAACTGCTTTCTGAAGGCTGCGTGGTCCACTCGATGTGATAAAGCGTTCACACCTGCAACTGTGCGGTATTTTGAGCATGCCCGCCCTTCCCACTTTATCGAGTTTCATTTTTGGTGTTCATCAGATATTGAGTTCGTTCAGTTCTTATCTGAGGATTGAAATGTATACGACATGCCTGACTGCAAGTGGATTCGCAAGTGCATCAATGCGTGAAAGCGTCATTGTTCGCCGCAGTATTCACTGTAGTTCAATTGAGCCGGCTTTACTGCTTCTACGCGTGGTTCACGCAGAAGCAGTTGCGGTGTGCAAACTTTATACTCTAATTATGATAAGTGTAAACTGCTGGGTATTACGTACCAAAACCGCGATATAATTATGAGGCACGTCGCACTGGGGGGTCTCCTTATTAATTTTGACCCTCTGAGGTTCTCTGACCTGCACCTAAATCTAAGTACACTGTCGCTATTGCGTTTCGCCCCCGTGGAAATGCAGTCACCGAGGCTGAAAATCGAACCCGTGAGGTGCACAGCGGGCCAAAAACAGCGTGTATGAATAAATTATCCATACCATGGTTATCCAGATGTCATCATTTTTGTGCATGTCCCATCCTCTAGTGGTCATGGACGCAATGCATTCCGTGCTGAAACAGTGCACGATGTTTTCGCCAGTCAGCAAATTCCCGCATCAATTTCACGCCTCTCCCTGGTGTAGTGTTGTAACCTTCAAGAGCGCTAGCATGCGAGGAAAAATGTATCTGGGCTTTTTTACGAGTCCGAACACAATGTGCGTGTGGGCGTCACGAGCAGGATTTCGTATTATCTGCATTTTACAAGAGAATCTCGCTTGCATAATGTGCTCGGACAGCACTTTTATTCCGAACGATGCAGAAGATTAGAGCTGGAGCCACTACATTTGCGCTACGAAGAGCACATAGAAAAAGTAACGGTTGAGCAAGCACAACGCCACATAGGCTTTTCAACAATCTTCCAGGCCGAATGGGGCTCAGATTTCGAAATCATTTTTTTCGGAAAATGCATATTGTTACATATAGCTGTTCACTTAGACATGCGGCTTGCAAAAAGCCCAATGAAATGTCATCGCTTTTCAATAATATTTTTTTATTGTAAAAAAAAAAAAAAGCCCGAACAGCCTGTCATCAAACACGAGGCTAATCATTTTGTGTCACCTAAAACAGCACGTTTGATTTAATGCCAATCGCGAAAATATTTACGTATTAAGTTGCTTGGGCTCATGGTTTGAAGTTTAAATGAATGCATTGTCAGCAGCGTGCCCTCTATCTACGCCCGTGAATCAACTATGAAATCTAGGACAGGAGTAAGGAATCAGAAAGCCCGAGTGTACTGAATTAACAGCGTTAAATTGTTTTTTACTCAATGTCATTAACATGTGCGAAACCAGCTACACACGTGTGGGCGATCATTACGAGCGACCAAGGTGAGCACGATCGCGCTTCTTGTCGTACCCGCGGAGCAGCTCGCCCGGCACCTCAGCGCGCCATGCGAGCTCCTCTCGCAAGAAATCCTCCATTTCGAAGCGAGCCCAACATCCATATTCGAAGGCTCCATTTTCTTTGCACCGGCGCCCCTCGCCCCAGCATCTCTCGACGGCCGCGGGGAGGGCCTCCCACGTCGGCCCGGGGCCTCCGTGCGGGCGCCTTTCATTCCATCTTCTCATCTTCGTCTTCTGCTCCTTCGGTTTGCCAAGATTTTTGCAAAAAGCGCGCCTCGTGCAGCCAGCAACGAATGGCGGTACCCGACCAGAACCGGAGGGAAGGCAGGAGATATAAATCGAGTTTTTTTTGTCTTTTGTTTATACTTTCCTTATTCTTCCATCGCCGCGCGTCCCGCTTTTATCTTACGAGGTTCCACCCTCTGTGTCTTCGTATTCGCTACCATTAGATGAAAGTGGGTTTCTCTTTCTCCCACTCACCCGCTGAGTACACTTTTTTTTCCTCCCCTCCTTTTATTCCCCAGCGCTTCTTTGTGGCTCGCCACCATTTGTACGGCGCCAAGGAAGGACGCATTGTCGTATTGATTCATTCAGGCCGCTTAATGAGATGCAGATAGAGCGAAGGCACCGTTTTTCAGCGGAAACAGCGAATTGCAAAAGATAAATAAAGTTTGCCAGATAAAGGACGAAAGTCGCATCTCAAAGGGGGGGGGGGAGGGGGGGGGGGGGGGCAAGAAAAAGCACAAGTAGCGAGCGCCTGCTCTGGCGGTCGTTACTGGCGCCGCCCTCTGGACGTACTTGGTTCTCCAATCAGGCGAGAGCGGAAAACGAGCCGGGAACCCTTTATCTTGCGTCCTCTGGCGCTCCTTCCCACCTACTCCCGCGAGCGCTCTGCATCCTCCCTTCGCAGGTACGCCGTTCTCTCGCCGACGGCGCGAGAAGAAAAGGCGCAGCACGGAATGCCGAATCTCGCGATGGCAGCCTGTTCCGCGAATGCAGAATTCCTTCGCAGCGCGCGTTCCTCTCCGAGTGCCACCCCCTCCTCCTGGCTGCCCGCCACCACTTCCACCCTGCCTGCGTCGTTTCCGGCCGCTCACTCCTATTCTCCTGCAACGCAATCACTGTGACTGCCTGCCCGGTGCTGCGCCTTCAAATCACAAATGAGCCCGGAGGCAACATTAGATCGCAAGCTGCACGCAGCGTGCCGAGACTTGTGCCGCTTCTTATTCCGCGCCGTTTCATCCTGTTTCCGTTCCGCTGCTCCCTTCTCCGCTCTTCTCCGGGCGCGCGCGTGCCGCCCAGCAGCCATTTTGAATTTCTTTCTCCTCGGTCTCGAGCGCGCCCGCTCCTTTAATGGCGTCGAGGCGCAGCCTCTAAAATCCCGAAGGCGCCGCTGCCGGCGCGCGCGCTCTCCCGGCGGCGCGCTCCGTCGCTTCCTGTTAGGGAGGGCGAAGGGGAGACAAAGGGCTTCGTTACTCCGGGACAGGAGGCGCGCGCGACGCCTTGGCAGCGTGCATAGCGCCGGCGCCGTGGAAGCCCGGGAGGAGAGAATTAGAGAAGCTGCGCCGAAAGGCTGAAATTGAAGAGAAGAAGAAGAGGCGTAGAAAGCGGGCGCCCCAAGAATGGCGTGAAATAAGTGGAGGACGGCGCCAGTGCGCTTGCGCGCTCGGGCTCCCTATATGAGGTAACTGGCGGGCTTAAACACTGCGGCCCCGCCCCCGTCGAGCGCGTGTTTCTAGGCGTAATGATTGGAGCGAGCAGCGCTTGCCTGCTGCCTGCGACGGCAGGGAAGGGGTAGGATCGTTACGGGGCGCCAAGGAGACACCCCGTTCGCGCGGCGCTCAGTTATGCTAAGGAGTGCGCCATTATGCTAAGAACCTCGCGCTCTCACGGCCGCAACGGTACAACGGAGCGAGGAGGGAAGATGGGCATAAATTAGAGCAGCTCGTGGCCACGCTCTCTTGGCACGAAATGGGGCCATTTTCCCTGCCGCCAATGGTGCCCACATTCAGAAGAGGGGAGGAATCATAAAACGCAGTGTTGTTTCGAGCAACAGAAAGAAAGAGAAAAAGAAAGCCTAACAGTGAAGATCCAGAAGGAACATAGGCCACCTCTGCCGTTACTTTATTAGCCAAAGGTAAATCACTAACAGCACTCCAGTAAAACCATGTTCGGTAAAATGGATGCTATAACGGAGAATTGTTTTTTGCAACATTGTTCATTGAAAAAAAAAAATCTCGCGGGGTCTCTTATGCACTCACCTAAGACGACTGGAAGGCGAAAGCCATTATCTTTCTCTTCTCAGTCGATGTATTGTTCCTGCCACGCCATCATCCGAAAGCTTTCTGCACCTAACGTGGTTTTACATTGCCCCCCAGGATCGGATGCGCCTCGCCTGGTTTTGCACTGGCTCCGTGATCGGCCCACCGTTGACCGTATTACGATGTCATGCGATGACGTCATAATGGGACGTCACGTCATGTGACGTCATTGGGAACGTCATACTGACGTAACGAATTTTGGCAATTTGTTGCGTCATTTTGACGTCATCAAGTGCTTACGATTTTTTTGCCTCACTCGTGTTGACGGCGCCGACGCGAGAGGCCGGTCAATTTTCGCGTTTGATGAGGCGTCTAAGGCTTCCGCCTTGACAAGAAGCACCCCTACGTATTGCAGTGGCCAAGTTCGCTTCTACAGCAGCGTTGGTCGACCGGTTAGAGCGTCCACCTCCAATGCGGCAGGCACTGAGTTCGATTGCCAGTGCCCCGGGCATGTACTGGCCTTTCTAATGGGAGAAGAGGTACCCCGACCTGCGCTTGGTGGTGTGTATTCATATCTCGAGAAGGTGGCCTCTCCTTTCTGCTCTCACTCCCTTCCAGCCTCTCCCCCTCCCCCCCGCCCTCTATCTTCCCCAGTGATGTTGCGGTGTGTTCCCTCATGCTTTGCAGAAATAAGCGTATTTCTTCACCTCAAAGCCATTACATTTGGCTTCTGAATCTTGTCACACATACATGAAAGCGACAACCAAATGAAGCGAACAGGAAATGAAGGTGAGGAAGGCATAGCGGACTAGTTTTAACTGTGGTGTACTAATTATGACATAAATGTAAAAAAAAAATAATAAAGTGGGCGAAAAATTAACTTGCCGTTGTTAAGGACAGAGCCTACAACCTTCGGACAACGCGTCCGATGCTCTACCACTTAAGCTACAACGGTGGTCGTTCTCCCATCTAATTTATTAGGTATTTGTGTGCTTGCTATTGTTTGGTTGTTTGTTGTTCTTTATTTGTACACTTTAATTTATTTCCATTTATTTCTGCATTATAACACCACAGTTAAAAACTGCAAATGGTGTTCCTCTATGCCGTCCTTGGCCTCACTGTCTGTTGGCTTCGTGACGTTCTTAAAAGAAACGACCTCTTGCTACATTCACCTTCTTTCGTTTATGCATGAAAAGCTTAGCACATATGCACCTTCCTTCAAGCATCTATATAATTACATATACGCAAAAAAAATAAAATAACAGATCTAGAGATAACAGAAACGGGAGAATGATGGATAGAGCGCTTGCTGTATTCGTATACGGCACAATAACTTCTTTCCGAAACGTTCGCCGTGTAGCATTCCTTCTATGTCCCGCTATAGCTACAGAGAGCTAAAAATGGCCTCAAAAGAAAAACATGTTTGACCAATAGGTAATCTATCTATCTATCTATCTATCTATCTATCTATCTATCTATCTATCTATCTATCTATCTATCTATCTATCTATCTATCTATCTATCTATCTATCTATCTATCTATCTATCTATCTATCTATCTATCTATCTATCTATCTATCTATCTATCTATCTGTCTGTCTGTCTGTCTGTCTGTCTGTCTGTCTGTCTGTCTGTCTGTCTGTCTGTCTGTCTGTCTGTCTGTCTGTCTGTCTTAAGCCCCTTTAACACATCCAAAAATATTTACAAACGCCAGAGAAAAAAAAGATTTTTTTTTTTAGAAAAGCTCTGAAGTCCGCCAGTTTCTTAATAGTAGTAATTGGCCCTAAGTGCAAAGCAATGGCAGCGATATCTAGCGAGTACTGAGCTCGCAGTGTGCTGCTCAGTATGAGTAGCACGGTATATACGAAGGGCCACGCGAATAGTCCGTGCATCATCGTCCCTCTGAAGGCAAGTTTTGTCGACCGCGAGTTGCATTTGACTCAGCTCCAGAAGAGTCTGGGGCAGTCGGACTTAAAAAAGATAGTGAAGTGGTTTGGCATATAGTTGTCCATACTTTTGGCACCATCCCAACCCCCTGTGCAGGATAGAATATCCATTACGCCAAACTGGTTTAAAATCCCTGCCTTTCCTCTCTGTCTTGTTTTCCTTTCCAACCCATGGCCGACCACGACAAGACGGCACGTTACACACCCTACAGTGTCAGAGCCCAGCTCTTAGGCGCTCGTTCCTGCGTTGAGCGGCATCGCTATCGTCGGCGTGACCGAGAGAACGAACGAGGACGAAAGAAAGCGAACGCGGAGTCTGTCGATATCACGAGCCACTGGCCTCTAAAGTCACTTTCTTCATCTGTCAAGCGCGCTGGCTCCTTGCTCGTGCGCATGCAGGGCTGGCACGTGCACTGCGGCTGGCTTTGCTTGTAACGGGGCTGTCGTCGTTTCGCTTGTTTCGCGACGCCTGCAATGCACAGAGGGTGGTGTGCGTAGCACTCGAGTGCTGGCAGTTTCTGTGTCAATATGTAACGAATGTTACATTGCTACAACTGCGGATAGCCAAAACTTTAAACACGTGTAGTTGGCGCTGCCCCAACCATGAAACATACATCCCGTTCTTTTAGAGCGCAGCTCTTAGGCAGCGGCGTCGGCGTCGTCATAACCGGCAGAGTGAATGAGGACGAAAGCGAGCGAACGCGGAGCGCAGGGGAGGATGAAAGACGGCGATAGCAAGCAGAGCGCGAGGAGGAGAGAATAACAGCGGCGAGACGACAGGTTCCGCGGCGGCCACCCGCGGTGCCACAGTATTGCGCGCCGTCGTGCGGTCACCGATGACGTCATCACTAAAGTAGGCGGCGAGGGCGTCCACCTATACCATATATGGTAATAAAGCGCTGCGTGAACGGAAGCCCTGTATGCGGCGGCTGTTGTGGGGACGCGCCCAAGCGCTGCCTTTCGCGGTCTCCCGGTTAGCGAGGCAGTCGTGCTACGTTCCGTCTGCGGCGGCTGATGTGACAGGGACTACACAAAATTCTCCTCGCCAGTCACGCTACTCACGGCGTCGTATGCAACCGTGGTAACATGTCACTGTCAAAGTTGTTTGCATCAATTTATGGCAAAATCAAAACACTTAAACAGCTCCGCTCCAATTTCGCATTAGGCAGTATCGTAATCGTCGGTGAATTTTTTCCCCTCACTTCAATCTTTTTCCGAAAGCAATGCGTCTATGCTATAGAATTAAAAAAAAATACCTCAGTTCCATCCCAGTGTGGAATATGCAGAAACAGCGGAGCTGCGGTTATCCTATGTTTCCCTTGTGATTTTCGGAGATTTTCTGTGATGTTTTATGATTTTGTGTGGGTGTCTGTGATTACGTTATTTGCAGAGTAGAGATGCTCGGGAAAGGACGCGTGGCAGCCCCTGTCACACCTACCACTGCTGCAGTGAATGTAGGCCCTCTCCACGCTCGAGCCGCCATTTGCCCGTTTCACTGCACGGCTACCGCTTCGTCCGCGACCGAAACAGTTACGCCATCTATGGGTGTACCTGGGTACCAGTTTTTGCGGGATGACTTTAGGCCCTATCCATGCTCGAGCCGCCCATTTCTCCATTGCACTACGCGGCTACCACTTCGTCCGCGACCGAAACAGTTAGGCCATCTGTTTACCGTGGTAACGGTTTTTGCGGGACAACTTTAGGCCTTATCCGCGCTCGAGCCGCCATTTGCCCGTTTCACTGCACGGCTACCGCTTCGTCCGCGGACCGAAACAGTTACGCCATCTATGGGTGTACCTGGGTACCGGTTTTTGCGGGATGACTTTAGGCCCTATCCATGCTCGAGCCGCCCTTTCTCCATTGCACTACGCGGCTACCGCTTCGTCCGCGACCGAAACAGTTAGGCCATCTGTGTACCGTGGTAACGGTTTTTGCGGGACAACTTTAGGCCTTATCCGCGCTCGAGCCGCCATTTGCCCGTTTCACTGCACGGCTACCGCTTCGTCCGCGACCGAAACAGTTACGCCATCTATGGGTGTACCTGGGTACCGGTTTTTGCGGGATGACTTTAGGCCCGATCCATGCTCGAGCCGCCCATTTCTCCATTGCACTACGCGGCTACCGCTTCGTCCGCGACCGAAACAGTTAGGCCATCTGTGTACCGTGATAACGGTTTTTGCGGGACAACTTTAGGCCTTATCCGCGCTCGAGCCGCCATTTGCCCGTTTCACTGCACGGCTACCGCTTCGTCCGCGACCGAAACAGTTACGCCATCTATGGGTGTACCTGGGTACCAGTTTTTGCGGGATGACTTTAGGCCCTATTCCATGCTCGAGCCGCCCATTTCTCCATTTCACTGCGCTGCTATCGCTTCGTCCGCGACCGAGGCAGTTACGCCATCTATGGGTGTACCTCACTTACTGGAGCGTCACATGCGACGCAGACACCAATCTGTCTTCTGGCCCGGGCCTAGATCAGCTCCGCTTAAAAACAAAAAAGAAAAAAAAAGAAAGAAAGAAAAAAGAAAGAAAGAAAAAAGAAAGGAAAAAAAAACACGGCATATCCTTCACCCTGGATGACCGGTTTTGTCTTCTACCTCAAAGACTCGTGTGCACCGTAGCGAGCCCTGCAACAGGAGCGCGACCTCAGACAGAATTGTTCTAAGCTATCTGGCTTCGTCTATGAGGCATCGGTTTTGAGAGTGGTACGCGAAGATTGCGTGCTACTACCCTTAATTCTCTTCAGATCACTATATGACATTCCATTTCTTGTTGATATGGTTCCTATTTGGGAAGCGGCTACGTTGATGACCTTAAACTGCATTCAGTGTTTCTGTCAGCAACAACGAGATGTGACAAGGTCAGATACGAGCTGGAGATTCATTAGTAATTTTATTGGCGGCTTCCTATAAGAAAAACATATCACTTTTTCAGGCAGACTCAGAAACTGATCTGCATATTGCAGCTATTGCTAACTCGTAAGAGCCTGTGCTACGAGTCTTAGTAAGCTTTTCAAACACAGCCATTTTCGCAAAGGAAACTTCAATTTGCACGATCTGATTGCCACCACCTCGCAACACTGCCTTCAAAAATACCAGAAGCATCGTATTGGGTAACGCTCTCGAACTATTCCGCCCACCTTCCGTCAAGTTTCGACCCCGCATATAAGCGATTGATTCCTCCTTGGTGCTCCATTTGTCCTGCAGCGCACCTAAGTATACTGGGAATAAGAAAAAAAACTGAGCTCTCAATACCTGTGGTGAAACAGCTGTCCCCACTTGTTTTGCACAAGACATATGCCGACCACGTAGTAATGTTTATACAGATGGATCAACAACTCTAGTGTTTGTCATGGGCAGTGGTTATCTCAGCGAGATATACGTATTACCCCCACTTTCAACGACATCGACGGTTGCGGAACATGCCGTTCTTCGCACTGCACTTTGTGTTGTCAGTCACGAACAGCCTCAAGGACGGTCAATATTCAGCGATCCGATAGCAGCTGTGCAATCTTTTCTATATTAGCCCTGCGGCGCAGACCATATGAACAAGGGCCACCACCCGGAACACTTCGTTTTCAAATGCCAACTGGACTCCACCGCAATGAGACCACCTGCCTTGCCTGTTATGGCTACGAGTAGCTTTCACGAAGTCATTTTCCTTTAGCATGGAAATGGCTGGTTACCCGCTTTGTGACAACTCAGGTACCGAGGAGACATAGCAACGTATCTTCTGCGACTGTCATCGCTACAATGTGCAGAAACAATCACTAGCAATCGCTCTAGCTTTCCTTCACGACAGACCGTTGTCAATAGCAAGCATATTGGAATGTCGCCCTGAAGGAATCATCGTGGATGAAGACGACGAAGGCACTCTTATAATTCTTGATGACAACGGACTTGAACAGGTAGTGATGGACCAATAGTCACTGTGATAACTGTGACTTTGTGCGTGTACTCCCCCTCTCTGATTATCTCCCTTTCTTTCGGTATACCTCTTTCAAGCTCCCCCATCCCTTTTCCCGTGTAGAGTACCATACCAGTCATTCTAGAGTGGTTAATATCCACGCCTTTCCTCTTTCTCCTGTTCCTTCCGTCCTTGCGATGAACTAAACGTCGCTTCCGTCTGCTAAAGAGCTCGTTGGAACCACCTACATGCATGCGTAGACACCACCACTCTCAGGATCTGCCACGCGTGAAACACTGCACAAATTGCCAAGCGGGAACGTTGTATGAGAGCTTAGTATTTGGTGCGTCTAGCTTGCATGGCTCCCCGGACGTCAGTTCTAACCACACCACAATAGCATCAGTAAGCTGCCCTTGATTTTATTCGCGGCAATTTGACGGCAAACCTGAGGATAAAAGGTGGCTTGACAGTGAAGACACAGCGACAGCTGTACTGTGACTATTGCGTAACGAGAAAGAAGGGCAGATGGACACTGCAAACCCAGTTTTCAGGTGATATTTTTTACAGTAAAAGTTATAAACTCTACCAGTGCCTTCACTAATATAGCTCACTATATCCGAAAATATCACCCGCAATGACAGCTTGCCCTTGTGCAAGTGATCTTGCAAAGCTGGACAGGGTGATAAGTACTTTGTAATTATATTAAATCTTGTGCATTGACCTCGAGGTTTCGACATCAGTCATGCATGTCTGACATTTTTGTACTGGATCATCAAAGCTAAGGTGAACTAAGGTGAACTCCAGCCAGTTTGTATACAGAATGAACGTGCAGTCCTTCACTCTCGCGTATACGTTAAGCTCTTTTAACCCGGGCTGATCCCCTTCTTGTCCATAATAGGGAACGTCCATGGTCGATGGTCCGTCTATAGAAGAAGTCGAACTGGTGCTCCATCCAGCCCATGATTCCTTCTCTTTAAGATATCTTTGCGTCCAGTCGAGTTGATATTGAGTGTATGCCGAGCAGTCATTATAGAATGATGCTTTTAATGAAGCTGTTGAGACATGGATAGATCACGGGGCAGAGAACAATCAAGAAGGAAAGAGATGGAGGTCGCAGACGATGGTGTCTCTGTAAGGGGATCAGGTCTTGCAAAACTTGTAGGTAATAGCGTAATTGCTCCGCCCGAGGGCCGCCTTTCAGGAAAAAAATTAATGAAGATCGTTCGAGCTATACATAGGACATTCAGACCATCATCATACAGAAGCTTAGTGAGAAACAGGTGAAAAAGTGAAGTGCATAGTCACACGCAACAGGGTGCAAACCCACGGAAGCCATTCAGGGCTCCAGAATTTTAAACTGACAGTAAAGGCTTTCGTATTACCATTGCTGTTAAGGGCGCTGGTGTTGTCTGGGAAACTCCAGGCCAAGTAGCCAAAGTGGGTTGCGCTCACTTAAACCACTCCGTATTTCGCCGAAGAACATACAGGAAGGCTCGTTGGTTGCGCTGCTGGCTTAGTCGACATAGTAGCGCAACCACTCTTCAACAGACGAGATGATAAAGCGTTTGCAACAGAGACCAGTGCGATTCTTTGATGCTCTCCCCGGCTTGTGGCATGCCTTGTCGACAAAATGTCTCCAGCCGAGAGTACTGAGATTCATGTGGCGAGGTTAGATGAAGCTGAAAAAGCACGCGATTCACAATCAGTGCCGTATATAGTTTTGTCATTGGTAATAGGAGATTTCTTCAACATGGGCCCACTAGTCTTCGAGGACATTTACTCACCGTACAAGGGCTGTCAGCGTAATGTTTACGGTGAACATCCAGTTCATTCTAGAGTCTGCGTTTTTACCAAGATGTATGAAAAGAAAGAGCGGCAGAAAAGTTAACCAGAGTCGACGTAACCAGGCGGCTATTCTACCCATGAAGAAGAAAAGAAGATAGATTTTAAAAGGTTGCCAAAATCGAGGGATTATCGCTGTGCGAAGCATTGCTCGATCGTTGTAACACAATACATCGATGCCTGTCCAGCTGGTGGGGCCCATGTGTCAACTGCGAAGTGTTCATTTGTATAGTAAATGCCCTGGTGCTACCTTTTTTCCCCCATCAGATGATGTCTGATTACATACATCCCCTGTCTTCTCATCGGACGATGTCTGGTTGCATATCTGCCGTGGACAGACCTTTATAGGGTCGTGAAACGTTGATTTGATGTGGCCACTAGGGCCGACCCGTCCTGGAAAGACTCGGGTTTGAACCCGGCCGCGGCGGTCGCAATATCGATGGAGGCAAAATGCTAGAGGCTCGTTTACTTAGACTTGGGTGCACGTTAAAGAACCCCAGGTGGTTGAAGTTTCCACCTCCCTCCACTACAGGGTTGCCGTTGGGTGGACATGAAAAGGCGCCAGAACTCACGCCAAAAGTAGCCAAAGTAGCCATGTCATTTGATATTATCGCTGAATTTCTAGCCAAATAGAACAGAAGCGGTATTATCAACAGAGTCTTTACTATTGATGAATAAATAAAACCATTTTGAATAAGTAAAACCACTAGTTTAAAAAAGAGCCATGGCGCCAACTGGAAATTTTCGTCGCCAACAGGGGTCCAAAAGTAGCCAATTTGGCGCAAAGTAGATGATCTACCTGTTCATTGAAGCTGCGCAGAGCGAAATGCTGGCATGACCTCTTAATTGTCGATTTCAGACACGACAGAGCAATTCCGTTCTTCACTAGTTTTGAGTGGTAGGAACGGTAGCTCAAGAGCGGCTTGGTAGAACCGGGTTGCGTACATCCAGCAGTCACGCAGTGAATAAAATGCAGGATAGGATAGGGGTGCAGGAAGTAATGATCGAGATAATACAAGCGGCAGTTAGTGAAACCCGCTGGATTTCGATACTGTAAGCGGCACGTACGTGGTGACCAAGTGATGCAGCTTGCCCTGCACTACACATATTGGAGAGCGGTATCCGCAGTGTCACGCCACGTGAATGGGATGCAGTCGCCAGGCGGATTTCATGGACTGACGTGTCACGAAAGCACGAACAATTGAGTGCTGGTCTTTGGTGCGCCAGCGATCGCCGTTCGTGGTCCAAAGATTGAGTCAGAGCCCAAGGTTGGCAGAACACGTGCGCACAAAAAACGCATATTCTTGGTTAATGAGAACTAACAGACAACTCATCAATATTGTGTCTAACAAAGAAAATTGAGCCCTTCAATTTCCACTTCTTTCCTATATTCTTGGTTAAGGGAGTTACAAACATTACAATGCACGCACACTTGGCTGGTTACATCACAGAAATTCTCAAATGAGTTAACAATTATGAACTAGCGCTGTAGAGTACAGGTCTCTCGAACAACTGCATTAGCAGATGTTCGAGAAGTTAAAATGTTCCTTGATATTCAGCAATGCTTGTCACCAGTCAGCAGCCCACGGCGTAATCTTGAATTCTTCTTGACACTTGTTTGTTGTTGGCTGTAGCGCGGGGATCCTCATCTTCCACTGTATGGCTGGTCGCGTATGTACTTATATGGCTGTTCTAACTGATCGTCTCACTGTCTGGAACTTTCGCCCCCGCAATCTCAGATCGAAATCTCTCGTACCTTGGACGGAAGCCGACATGAGTCACTCGTTTCACAATACATGGGAAGCCACGGGAGCCTTCTCGTAGCTTCGGTTGCTGACTGCCGTCTCAGGTGCGCTGATGAAGTGTGGCGCCATGTTGTGATTTCTCGAATGATGTAGGTGTTTCGCGTCCGGACGGTTTTAAGCACGTCCATGGCGAGGCATCGCGTTGTCGGAGGTTTTAAAGTGACACTGGCTTTATAAAGAGATGGCGCATGATTTGTGCACATGCACTTTTGTAACACACAACTTCAGGTTTTGTTTATGAGGCGCGCGCGCGCGGTTGTTGCCGACAATTTCGTAGTGGCTCGCCCTATTTCGTGGACGAGGTGCTTGTGTAAAGTATGACTTAAGGCAAACTTCAGAGTGTGTAGTACCGCCTTAGAATTGCAGAAAATGGGCCGAAGGTGCTATCGGATGACGTGGCCCAGGAGGTCACTCCTCCTGGGCCACGTCATTGATAGCACCTCGAAGAGCCACAAGTTCTAATGCTGCCGACGAGGTAATGCGAGGAAGTTTAAATTTCAATGCGATTTAGTCCGATGTAACAGCCGCTGCTGCGGTATAGCTATCGTAATTGGTTGAACAGTGAGTGTGAAACTTCGCAAGTGCTGAAAATATGAACATTTTGAAGAACTAGGCAGGTCTCCTTCAAGCTAGCGGGGACAGCTGTGCCTTCTTTAAAAAAAAACATAAACTGAAAGCCACGCGCGATCCTGTCGAAGCACCATAATGCAGATATTGGAAGCTTCAGGAGGACGGAAGGCAGATCGAGTCGTCATAATTACTGGTCATAATACCACAGAATATATTCTGTGGTGTCCACGTTGGTAAATCAGCTAAACAACGTGACTACTTCCGAGCGCACTGCTGTCTTCTGGACCTATTCAATCAATCTCGATATGATATCACCCCGACAAACTGAAGTGCAGCGACAAGGTGCCTCTACTGACTCCTGAACAGTGCCTCCTGGACATTATACCTTAGCAGGGTGTATGGCTGTTAAGGTAACCTTACCAGTCCTTTGGTAATCAGGGCGTCGACGAAGCATATATAAACACGCTGTAACAAATCCACAGTGGATCCACAGCCGCCATAGTCTCCATAAAGAAAGTGGCAGAATCCAAATAAAGAAGGGTTTAAGGCAGGATTTATGGCAGGGTGACATGATCTCCCCAATGCTATTCACCGCGTGCCCCAGACAAGAGGTTTTCAGAGCCCGAGATTTGGAAGAGTTAGGGATAGGAGTTAATGGTGAGTACCTTAGTAACCTGCGATTCACTGATGACATTCCATTGATGAGTAACCCAGGGGAATCAATTGCGACTCATGATTACTGAATTGGACAAGGAAAGCAGAAAGAAAGGTCTGAAAATTAATATGCATAAAACTGAAGTAATGTGAAACAGCCTCGGAAGAAAACACCGTTTTGCGATAGGTAGCGAGGAACTGGAAGTTGTCAAGGAATACGCCTACTTAGGACAGGTGGTAACCGCGGAGCCGAACCATGAGACTGAAGTAACTAGAAGAGTAAGGATGGGGTGGAGCCATACGTCGGCGAGTTCACTCATGAGTCGACTCACACGGACTTACTCAGACTCAGATTGAGCCGTGAGTCTGAGTCGGAGTGAGTCCGGGTGAGTAATATTTTGGTGAGTTTGAGTCCGAGTGAGTCCGGTTGAAGAAAATTTTCGTGAGTGTGAGTCCGAGTGAGTCCGGCTCAGGAAAATTTTGGTGAGTCTGAGTCCGAGTGAGTCCAAAGCACAAGATATATTTCTTGAGTGACTCTGAGTGAGCCCTTCTTTTTTTGCCGACCTAAGGTCCTATCTACTCATATTCAACATTACTATGAGCCTTGCCTGGATTCACGTTTATGCTCACGTCTACTCACACGTATTTCAAAGCAGTATCTTTGAATAACAATTTCAATATTTATTGATCAGGGACGTAAATTACACAGGGGTTGCCATGACCTCCCCCGCGAACTCTTCCAGGGAAGTTCTTGATAAATATATCTTATATGTTCCCATCTCTTTCAAGAAAAATGTCCTTACTGGTTTGCAACTACTCATAACCCATATTCGAAGGTATTATATCAAAAGGCGCCAAGAAGAGCAGTGATTACGTGAGATATTAGTGTTAAGAGCATTGACAGCATGGTCGAAAAAACTAATTCTGGGCTAACGGACTCATGAGCCGACTCACTCGAACTCACTCAGACTCAGATCAAGCCGTGAGACGGAGTCTGAGTGAGTCCGGGTGAGTAATATTTTGGCGAGTTTGAGTCCGTGTGACTATAGTTGAAGAAACTTCTCGTGAGTTTGAATCCGAGTGAGTCCGGGTCAGGAAAAATTTTGTGAGTCTGAGTCCGAGTGAGCCCTAAGCGCAAAATATATTTCATGAGTGAGTCTGAGTGAGCTCCACAATTTTTGCCGACCTATGGGTGGAGCACATTCGGCAAGCCTTCTCTAATATTAATGGTGTGTTACCACAATCCCTCAAGAGGAATGTATATAACAGCCGCGTCTTACCTGTACTTACCTACGGAGCAGAAAGCTGGAGGCTCACAAAAAGGGTTCAACTGAAATTGAGGACGACGCAGCCAGAAATGGAAAGGAAAATGATAGGTGCAACCTTAAGAGACAAGAAGAGACCAGAATGGGTCAGGGAACAAACGGGTGTTTAGGACATCATAGTCTAAATTAAGAAGAAGAAATGGACATGGGCAAAGTACGTAGTGTGTAGGCAAGATAATCGCTGGTCATTAGGGGTAACAAACTCGATTTCAAGAGAAGGCAAACGCGCGAGGGGGAGACAGAAAGTTAAGTGCGCAGATAAGATTGAGAAGTGTGCGGGTATAACGTGGCAGCAGCAAGCACAGGACCGAGCTGATTGGCGGAACATTGGGAGAGGCCTTTGTCCTGCAGTGGGCGTAGTCAGGCTGATGATGATTACCAGCCCTTTACACTTGCCAGTTGCGTTAGCAAGGTCGTGGGATGATGGGACTGACAGATATGAAACGGCACCTTCAACGTTACAAGAAGAAGAAATGGTAGAGAGGAAAGGCAGAGAGGTTAACCAGTCCAGGATGACCGGTTTGCTACCCTACACGTGGGAAAGGGATGGGGGAAATTGAAAGAGGGAGAGGAAAGAGTGGAAGGAGAAAGAAAGATAGCACTTAACACAACACACACACACAAACACGCAGTCGGTCACAATCCATCACTCTGGCGTGGTACACGACATCACTGTCAGAGCCGTTTGTCCAAGTCCGTTTTTCTCAGAAACCGCAGTAGTTCCTTGGTCGCCTTCATCTGCGATGTCCTCTGTCGACGACATGCAAGGATAGATTGAACAGATATTTGTCCATTGTCCAGGTGCGCTAGAACGGACGCCAGTGATTGTCTCTGAACATTATAGACCGGAAAGTCACACAGGATGTGGCGTAGTGTCTCCTCGCAACGACAGGCATCGCAGAGAGCGTTGTCGGCCATTCCAATGCGGAAGGAATACGATTTCGTAAATGCCACACCTAACCATAAACGATAAAGCAATGTGGCCTCTCTTCGGCGGAGTCCAGTTGGCATATAGAGGTGCATCAAAGAGCACAAGCGGTGTTGACGATTGGTCTGGTTGTTCTGGCTGCTTGGTGGGCACCATAGAGAGAGCGTGATCTCCTGTGCAAGCCCTCGAAGAATGCTGGCAGCGTCAGACCTTGAAAGTGGTATGTTATCTTCCTGTGTGCCTTCAAGAGCTGTCCGAGCTGCATTATCGGCGTGTTCATTCCCTATGACGCCGCAGTGACTTGGAAGCCACTGAAACGTCACGTGGTGCCCTTTCCCATGTGATATATGGAGAAGATATCGCATTTCAAACACCAGCTGTTCGTATGGCCCGCGACGCAGTGCTCAGAGCAGAGATTGTAGGGCTACCTTGGAGTCGCTGAAAATCGACCATTGCTGAGGTGGTTCCCGATTGACTAAACGAAGTGCAGAGCACAGAGCAGCTAATTCCGCAGCTGTCGACATCGTATGGTGGTCAGTCCTAAAGCTGATGGTAATCGCTCTTGCTGGGACAACCACTGCACCGGACGAAAACTGGAGGTTTGTGGATCCATCAGTATATATATGTACAGTTCCCGCATACCTCTCGTGCAAAAGAAGCAGAGACAGTTGCTTCAGCACAGGCGACGACAGCTCAGATTTTTTCCGGATTCCTGGCACACTGAGATGCACTGTGGGTAGAATAAGACACCAAGGTGGCATCGATGGTTTAGATGCAGTGGTGAAGCCCGAGGGAAGTTTGTCGTTGTACTTGACAGTAGTTTTAGAGAACGATGCTTGGCGCCTGTCTGAGGGCAGCGTGGCAAGGTGATGACAAGGAGCACGTGCAAAATGTCTGAAGTGTTTTCAGGACTTCCACCGTAATGTGAGTTTGCATTGGATGGTCACGAGCAATCGCAATAGTTGCCTCTGTTGACGTACATCTGGGCAAACCGAGGCACATTCTGAGAGCTTGCGCTTGTACTGCTTGCAGAATCTTAATGTTTGTTTTGCATGTATCGCTCAGCACAGGCAGGCTGTATCTAAGAAAACCGAGAAACAGCGCTCTGTAGAGTTCCAGCATTCCGTCTACTGACATCCTCCCCGTCTTTCCTGCCAAGAACTTGAACAGCTGGGAAATTGCTGTCAGGCGTTGCTTCATATAGGTCACGTTACAACATCTACAATAATGTCATGGGAGTGCCTTCCGACGTGATGTCCCAGAGTAAAAGCGTCGTTTATTTCGTAACCTCCGTACAACTGCAAAACTCTGAGTCGTCACTACACGGCACAGCTAATTTCAAAGGTTCCTTTGACAGTGTAACCCATGAAGCCATTCCCGAAACTCTTGCGACGACAAAATTTAGATGCGAAGCTTTTCTGTGCGTTAATAACTATCTTTCAAAGAAGTACATGTCCTTTCTTATCGAAGACGGCATCTGAATTACAGATTTTTTCAATCACAGTGTCCCACGCGGCTGAGTGTCTAGCCTTACTCATGCACTTCAGAATGATTCGGCTCGGGTGCGCCAGCACAGATCCTGCTTCTGGAAGCGCCAGTACAACGCGTCGTCCTGGCAAGGCGCTTCATGTTTTTTTATTAATTAGTCCCGTATACACGCCTTTCCAATACACGCCTTCAAATTAACTGCTCGCCCTCTCTCTCCGGGAAAGAAGCATACAGAGAAACATATCTGCTCGTGCTATTAGTCCTGTAGAAACTTGCTAAATCTACACAGACTTTTCTCTCCAACCGCATGGCGACCTTGGAAACGACGACAGACGTCGTCGGCGTGTATTGATACTCAAGTGATCTCACATACTTTATTTGAAGCATCCGGTAAACCGCCCATTGCTGCATTGAATAACATGGGAGACAATGCCTTCCGACATACGCTTGCATTGACGTGCCACTGAAAAGTGCTTGAGCAAAGCGTGGTAGCGTTACTGTCTCCTATAGCCAGACTATGACAAATTCTTGAACATTGGAACGCATATACACGCACGCCTAGGAAACGTAAATATGAGGAGGGCCAAAAAGACTGATGTGGTGCCTGCGTTCCACGTGACTTACAAAATTTATTATGCTATCTTGGGCGTTCAAGGGCTATCGCAAACCTGTCAATCGTCTCTTAGAAACTTGTAACACACAAGACACCGAATGAGCGAAACACAACGTTACTCTCGCCTGCTTTTACCAGGACAGGTCAGCACAACCTTAATCGCATTGTGAAATAGCTAACATCGCAACAAGGTTAGAACACGGACGGTAAGAAGAAAAGGGACACAGCGATTTTTCGAAGATAAATGTAGCTGTAAGTTCTGCGCTGTGTATTTTTCTTCTTACTGTCCGTAGTCTAACCTTGTTGCGCTATTAGTTATTCCACGGTGAACATCCACCAATTAGCCCTACTCGCGATTCTGCTTTAACCGCATTTCATGATAGTGACTCGTTTTCTGTCTGTGTCTATACGTAGTCATTATATGCGGGAAGGTTCACTAGCACAAATATAATTACAACTAGATCTATTTTAGTGAAAAACTACGCGAATGATTTCCAAGAAGCTAAAAGGAAAAGATTGTTTCGAAGAAGGGCAAAGGCGACGAGGACGAAGAGAAAACTACGACAATTTATCGTCTTACGCAAGAACTGTGTGTCGCAAGGAAATGTTGGTGATTTTCCTCTTTTATTTTTCCTTGTTAATGATTCCTTCCAGCCATTACAAGGGGTCAAAGCCTCCATTTTAACGCGATAGCGTTAAAGAGCTCGTTTCGCAGAAATTCCGGCGTCGGCGTCGGTGTCGGCGGCGGCGTCATTGGTTGTGAGCGAAAAATCATCATCTTGTCCGTGAACCGAAAAATCGAGAAAGATGCAAATAAAATAAATAATAAAAAATTTCCGGGTCCGAATGAGGATCGAACTCTGGTCGTCTGCGTGGCAAGTAGGTGTTCTACCACGCAGCCACGCTTCTGCGTAGAGAGGTTAGTACATCACATACGCAAGACACGAAGCCTAAAGCGCAACGTCCTTTGCGATTCCCTTTACAGCTCGAGCGTGACGTCGTCACTTTGCCTACGCTGAGCGATATCCGAAGCTACCGAGGGAAACGTGCTGTTCTTGTTAGCGTATCAAGTGGAGAGCACATATATTACATATAAAATAACTTCCTCTGCTTGGAATTGCAGTGAAAATAACTTCCATGCTTTGCAAACACGCGCGTCCTGTATACAGGCGTCAAAATACAACATGTAATATCGAAGTAATATTGCGTGGTACAAGCGTCCATAACCATCGGGCGTCAGAAGATGTGAATATCATAACGATATTGTGGTTCAAAGCCGTGTACCCATTACAAAAGGCACACGTTACTGCGCGTATTCCCTTAAGACCACGTAGTGGGTGCATAGCAACTTCGAAAACATTTCCCGCATTTACCGCGCATAATTTCTCGTGGTTTAAAGCATGCTACGCATTACATAGTGTGCACTAAGGGATTGAAGTACGGACTAGGGACACGGATATCGCTATCGCGTTCAACTAAAGGCGAAGCTTAAGGGTCTCCCTATTTTTTCAAAGAGTAGTGGATGGCTTAGTTGTACATAAAAAGCGGTTCTGCCATCACTGCTGAATTCGTTTTTTTTTCAGCCGTATTAAATTTTCATGAAAAGACATAATTTCCTCATTTTTATTATTTATTAATTGTGAAGCATTTCTATCTATCTATCTATCTATCTATCTATCTATCTATCTATCTATCTATCTATCTATCTATCTATCTATCTATCTATCTATCTATCTATCTATCTATCTATCTATCTATCTATCTATCTATCTATCTATCTAGCCGTCTACGACTTTGCGCTCTCCGGACCGTAGCGTTAACGGAATTTGCACCAAAATTAGTATGGCATAACATGACTGTATGACGAACATAAATGACTGGTCATATCATGAAAATCACGACTTACTTTCTCAAGAACGGCATGATTTACATGCCGTAGCCGTGGTGCTCTAGCGGTCGTTTCGTCAACTTGATGTCTACCAAAATTGATATGACGACACATTTCTGCATGGCTAAGATAAATGACAGATGGTGATATGAAAATCATGAATTTCATGTCATATATAGCATGACATATATGCCATGCTCATAGTGCATTCGTGGCGGTTTCGCTAGCTTGAAATATACCAAATTTGGTATTCGGTGACGTGACTGTATAACGAACATTAATTACAGGTGGTAACATGACAGTCATGACATGCATTTCATGTACAGAATGATTTACATGCCACACTCATGGTGCGCTCACGGCCGTTTCGCTGGCTTGATATAAGCCAAAATTGGTATTGCGCGACGTGCCAGTATGACGAACTTAAATGAGAAGTGGTGATAAGAAAATCACGACATTCATGTCATGTAAAGCATGACTTGCGCGCCACGCTCATGGGGCGCTCCCGGCAAGTTCGCTAGCTTGATATACACCAAGTTTGGTATTGCGCTACGTGGCTCTATGACAAACATAAATGACAGATGGTAAAATAAAAATCTTGACATTCATACCATGTACAACATGATTTACATGCCACGCTCATGGTGCTCACGGCCGTTTCGCTAGCTTGACATACACCACATTTGGTACTCCGTGACATGACTGATTGACGAACATAAATGACAGGTGATAAAATGAAAATCATGATACCTGTGTCATGTACAACATGATTTACATGCCACGCTCATGGTGCGCTTGCGGCCAGTTCGCTAGCGTGATATACAATAAATTTGGTATTGCGTGACGGGTCTTTATGAAGAACATAACAGATGATAAAATGAAGATCATGACATCTATGTCATGTACAAACTGATTTACATGCACACTTGTGGAGCGCTCATGGCTGTTTCGCTAGCTTGATATACACCAAATTTGGTATTGCGCAACGTGACTGTATGAAGAACATAAATGACAAGTGGTAATATGAAAATCATGACACGTCATGTCAGCATGACTTGCATGTCCACGCTCATGGTGCGCTTGCGGCCAGTTCGCTTGCGTAATATACACTTAATTTGGCATTGCGTGACGGGCCTGTATGACGAACATAAATGAGAAGTCCTAACATGTAAATCATGACAACCATGCACTCTAAGAAAAAAAGGACTAAAAGGGGTAGGGAGGTTAGTCCTTTTGGGGATCAACTGATTTGCCACAACCAATAGTCCTTTTGGGGATGAACTGCAAGAGGATAAACAGTTAGTCCTTGAAGGATTAACTGCAAAGGGACTAAGGGTTGCTCCTGTGAGGACTAATGGTTACTCCTGTAAGGACTAACAGTTGATTTTCGGAAATGGTCCCTGACAGAGCAAATGTTACTCTCGTAAGGACCAACTGTTGACTCTCAGAGATGATCCTTGGGAGAGCAAATGTTACTCTCGTGAGGACAAACTGTGGATCCAGAGAAATCATCCCTGGGAGAGCGAATGTTACTCCTTCCGGATAAATTGTTAATCCATTTGAACAATTTTTGAAGGGACTAACGAGTAATCCGCTAATCATTCACCTGTGAATGACCTGGCCATCCTCACCAGACTGTCATGATAGCTTAGGTCGTCTGCGCTTTACTCAGTACTGCATCCATGTACGTGTGCAGGAACGAAAAACTGGAGAGATCAATTCAGGGCTAGAAACATTTATTTTCTCCAAACAGTGCGCCACGCGCACCAGCGGTACTGGCCGTCGGCTGCTGTTCACCTTGATGAAGCGGCACAGCAGGTCAAACGACCGGTGGGTCTTGCTCGTCCAGTTGAAGGCCCAGTGCTGTGTCCGTGTCGCTTTTCGTCCTGCTTCGTTTATGCGCTAAAAAAGGGAAACATGAATTACTAACATGCCCAAGCATACGCTCTTGCAGTAGAAGACCTCCTGACCCCAAGTGTACTGATTCTAGTAAGAATGCCCACATAATCTTCGTTGATACGGAGAAGGATGTCAAGAAAAAAAATTACAAGCAATTCAACTTAGTGTCAATTGTTTACTAGCTATTTACCAGGTGTATGCAGTCGCCGACCGTATTTCTGGCGCATCTTTCGAAACAGCAGTTTCCCTGCGGATCGTTGCTTACCTCTGCGATCTCAAAATGAGATCGGCATCTCGTTCACACTTGGAACTAAGAAAGGAAGATCAAGTAAAATCCCCTCGAACGAGGGGCGTAGCCAGAAATTTTTTTTCGGGGGGGGGGGCACCACCTTGATTTCGGGGAGTGCACCTCCGTAACATGGCCATTTTTCGCTATGTATGCCATGGCGAAAAAAAATTTCGGGGGGGGGGGGGGTGCACGTGCCCGGTGTGCCACCCCCTGGCTACGCCACTGCCTCGAACGCGCGAGTCGAAGCCGCACTACTGGGGGAGAAAAACGCGCTGCAAGACTGTCGGCTATTTTACCAGACAGGCGAAGCACCCAGCCCTTAGAAAAACGCGTTAACTGCTTTCAATGGATTCTTTTAAGCACTTGCAAGCCATAATGCTGATCATATTTTAATTTGCTTTGTCAAACTTGAATGAAATTATGTATACCAACTTCAAGACTTTCCCTATCGAGAATTTTTAGTTGCGCGGTGACCTTTCAATTCTTCAAAACACCTTCAACAAGGTAAACACTTCGCGACAAGCGGCAAATTAGGACACTGGGAGAGTCACGTCAATGACACTGCACACGCTAGGAGCAGTGACACAGATCGCCAATGGTTTTGATTTCTTCAGTGTGTTGACCCTCGGTGTTCTATCAAGGGTTCCAGAAAAAAAAAGGAAAACACGAACATATTAACATCTATCTTAATTCCTACGAAACGCCATCACTTATATGGTGTAGCGCCTGCTTTCGAAAAACTAGGATGGCTCTTACCTGCAAGAAATACAAAAAGAAAATGTTTTTGTTGTAAAAATAAAATAGCTAGAAGCGCAAGGCTTAATCACGAAAGCCCCAGTGATTACGCAATCGCACGCTCATACAACATGCTAAAACACGCCGCGCACAATGCTTTTTCAGCTTTCATATTCTTTATAACGCAATGGGCCAAGGCGATGAAAATGAAAAACTTACCTTGAGAATTAACAGAGGCGCGAGGTTTGCAGAGCCAGTTAATCCACAAAACGGTGATCGCACTTCAAGGTGACGGCGTCTATTCTTGAAGCTTAGCAGAAAAAGATGCTGCGAAGCTGGGGTGTCTATTTCTTCGCAGGAAAGTTCCGGTGTTGAGTCCATTGAACAGCCGTTCCACAGAAACACGTGCACTTGCATGCGCGTCCACAATTGCAGCACATGCAGCGAAGTATGCTTTCACAGCTGCGTTGATAGTCTGTGTAGATAGCGGCACTCGCTTTCCACGAAATCAGAACAAGAAAGATCAAAAGTGACGAACACGAACCGCACTCGTGACTGCAGTGAGCGATTCTGAAGAAGAAAGTGCGGCGCGGATGGATACACAATATACGTGCTGAAATGTCTGTCACATTTGCACGATTATAACCACTAGTAAATGTTTTAAAGCTTATTGGAGAACTAAGTTTCAAGTTTTCATAATTGGCGGTGCAGCATTAACACCTTACAAATTAATCTTTTCTCGCTTTATTTTCTTGATCGCGACAGTAAGCGGGCTGACGAGCCTTGTCATCAGTACAGTGAACGTTTGAACCACGACCTGTTTGAACATGCATTCGCCGCATTCCTCCCCCCTCAACACCCCGCCAACCCCGCCGCGTGCAACCACCACCCCGACAAAGTAGAAAGGCGAGTTTCGGAACAATAGGGTGCACCTGACCGAGAGCCATGCCCTTTCAAAGGCTGCTGAGCCGTGCTGCCAACAAGGGCTGCAGAAAAAGCGTCTTTTCTTCCCTTCAACCCCTACCCGAGGGAGTAAGTGAGCCATTCGTCCTCCCGTTAGTCCTCCAAAGTTGCACGCGACACGCCCTGCACCACAATTGGTCCTCTGGTGGACTAACGACACGATTTGAGGACTAAAGTTGACGTTACTCCCCCCTCGAGCTGGTTTTTTTCTTAGAGTGTGTCATGTACAACGTGATTTACATGCCACGCTCATGGTGCGCTCGCGGCCGTTTTGCAAACTTGATATATACCAAAATTGGTGTTGCGGGACGTGACTGTGTGACGAACATAAATGACAGGCGGTAGCATGAGCATCATGACAAGCATGATATTTATGGCATGTATTACATGCCACGTTCATGGTGAGCTCGCGGCCATTTCGCTAGCTTGATATGCGCCAAGATTGATATTGCTCGACAATAAATTCAGTCAGTCTCGCACATAGGCATACACCAGAGCCTACGGCACATTCACCTAAAAGCCAGCCGTAACCATTCTAAACATCAATTACGACATGCACGAAAGAAATCTCAATGTTCACTACACCTGTACTAACTTAATTTCGAAAGCTGAGCTTCTATGGCACGGGAACGTGGACATAAAAGGTTGGGATGAAAGCTCTTTTTTTTTTTTCCTCACTAAAGTGCATGGCCATTCACGGCGCCTTGCATACGTGCAGTGACGGCTTGTGTGCGCGTGCCGGCGAACAAGGGCCTCGTTTCTTGCAGGCAGCGCCATTGGCGCGAGGGGGGAGATTGTCGTGTGTGCCGTCCTGGCAGCCGACGTGCCTTGTTTGCGGCGACGATCCCGCGTGTCTTGTGGCCGGCCGAAAGAAACCGGGCGCCCATTTGCATCGCTCCCGGCCCAGCCGCCGTCGACAGTCGCCACGCACGTTCCTGCAGCCCCTCTTGTCGCTTATTATTCCGTCTGCGGCATTGATTGCACTCCTTGTGTGGCTCCCGGTGTGGCGCACAGCCGGGAACTCTTTGCTTTTCCTTCCCGCGTTCCTACCAGGCGAGCTTATTTCGTTAAGGCGCTGCTGCGCCGAGAGCGCCGCCAGCGCCAGCTTTGTTGAGGACATCAAAAGGAAACACGTCTCCCTCTGATGATGGAGCCTCCCCGGCCGAACGCGGACGGACCTGGGTTCGATGCGTCGGACCCTCGGAATGAGCACAAATGCCGACGGGAGAGAGGCCGGGATGGACGAGCAGCGAGAAACTGTATTAGAATAAAAGTCGGAAGAGCCCGGGCCGGAGAGGAAAGCAAAAATGAATAAATTAAAGATAGATGACGCGCTCGAGGAATGGCGAGGCGGGAACGTCCGACGGGATAACGGCGGAAGGGGGCGCCGGCTGTGCATGCGCCTGCACCGCGCGGACTTCAGGAATGAGATTAGAACGAGATGGACAAAGCTTTCGCGCGCTGCTTTGGATGCATTTCTCTCCCTCTCTCTTTTTTCTTCTTGACGCGCGCGGTGGCCGTAGGGAGTGCGCGCGCTGCCTGGGCCCCGGGATGCTGCACCAATGCAGAAACGCTGCAAGCTAGGCCGAGCAGTAAATGAAAGCGTGCTCGGCGCTGTGCGTGCGTCTGTTTACCCCGAGGGTCGCTTCATGAAGACCGCGCGGGTAAGGACGGACGAGGGGAGGACTGGCGCTGCGATACGAATGCGAGAAACTAAAATGGATGCCAACTCGGCATCCGCGGACGTGCGCGCCTGTTTCCCGGCTCGGTCCCGCGGGCGGCGCTCGCATTGTTTCTCTCCTGCGTCGGCTGGACGCTTCATCTCCGCATTCCTTTCGCGCGCATATTTCCTTCTTGTTATCCGCGTCTTTTATTCCGAAAGAAAAAAGCAACAGAAGAAATGACTGCACGAAACGTCTGCCCTTTCGAATGCCGAGATTAAAATTTTCCTTCGCTAACTTTCTCGTGAACCTTTTATTCTCAGCGGGTGAGGTCTACGTCTCCCAATGAGACTCCACGAGAGCTGATATTTTTTAGCAGCAGTTTTGTTGGCGGTTCGTTCTAACTTACTTTAATCTCGCCTTCACGATTCAACGGTGGCGTTTCGCGTCTCCCTTGAATAAATCTTGACGCCATTGTTTGCTTGAGCTACATTTTGCGCATACATTCTGGAGGAAAAGGTGGGGGGGGGGGGGGGGGGGGTGCCTTATTACTGTCTTCTGAAGAATATGTGTTACGCTGGCATATAAAAAGCGTTGTAGAATGTAGAAGGCGGCTCAGTTTAGTCATTATTATGTGCCTTGTTGCCGCGATTGCATGTTGTTGTCCAGGTAAGAAATATGTTCCCTTGCTTCGGCGCGGCAAACGTTCCCTTGTTTAAAGGCGATTCCACGCAGCGGTGCCTTTAAAACATGCGTTTATATGCGCTGACCTAATCTCTTCTTCAGTAGCGTCGGCAATTCTCACATGCTTGTCAGTTTCCTGTCTACTTTAAGACGGCTGTATGATTAGCCGCAGTCTGACTTCTTATCGGACTGAACTGTCACAACGAATGGCACTGCGAACGTTAAATGTCTGATACTGAATGCTGGTGACGCGACGAAATATTTTTCTCGCCACTGCATAGGAGGTGCACTCAAGTATGTTAGGCTAGATACATTTGCAAGCCACTGGAATATCTGATATCGTACATATATCCTATCAAGGATGCATATACCTGTACAGTTCTTACATAATGAAACGTGTCAACTTAAGGCTAAGTAATGCACGTAATTTCGTTTCCAACGTCTCCAGTTCCTGTCACATCCGCGTCATATTTGCTCGCATGCTTACATCCGAGGTGATAGCCAAAATCACCTTCAGCGGCCCAGTAGTAGTGACAAAGGCGTGATTATCTCAAGTAGTTGCGCTTACGATTTGGTATACATAACCTTTTGATGCTTCCTTTCATTACGTTAGTGCTCTACGAGTGAATCTACACGAACACGCGAAACACCTTTCAAGCTTTGGACACGAAGTTCTAATCAGATCAGTGATAGACATTGCACGAGAGACCGCTGTTTTTTTCTCGCTAAACAGTCACGCTGTTAAAGGTAGCATCTCGTGCTCTCCACTTGATGCGCTAACAAGAACAGCACGTTTCCCTCGGTAGCTTCGGATATCGCTCAGCGTAGGCAAAGTGACGACGTCACGCTCGAGCTGTAAAGGGAATCGCAAAGGACGTTGCGCTTTAGGCTTCGTGTCCTTGCGTATGTGATGTACTAACCTCTCTACGCAGATTGATCTTACGATCGCACTCGGCTGCCGACACTTCGCACGGGGCGCGGTTTTTCCTGCGCCTCCTTCCCCTTCCCCCCCTCATTTTTTTTTCCGAATGCAGTGTCGCTTCACCAAGCCGAGCCTCCGAGTCGTGGCCTCGATATGCTAATGAGGTGCATCAAGACGCCTGGGAGCGCGCTCTTGCACGGTTGAGGGAGCAGCGGTTGCCAGAGGAGGCGGCAAGCCCTTTCCCCGGTTGCGCACCTGCTAATGGCAGAGCCAATGAGATCGCGCCGCGTTCCCTTCTTCTCGTCACTCCCATCGTCGTCGTCGTCGTCATCGTGACGCGATTTTCTCGCCACATCTTCCTCTTTTTTTGCGCCGGCATGCGACAAAGATGGCGCGCACGCGCGGCCCCCCTTCCCTGAACAAAGGAGAGCCGGCTGCGCGATGAGCTCGGGGAGGGCGACGCGCGAGAAAAGCATCGGCACGGACGACGAAGGGAGAGGGCAGAGGAAGCTGCCAAGGATCACGCCTCTAAAATATTCGCTCCTGAAGAAGCGGCCGCTTCTTCGCCTGACAGAGGCCGGCTTAAACGTGGCGGCGGCGCTGCTGCGCGGTAGAGCGCAAGCGGTGAATTAGAAAAGACGCTATGAAGAATAATAAAGCACTTTGTAAAGATGCTTCGGAAGAAGCGCAGGTTTTCACGCCAAAAAGAACTTACTGGACGATAAAAGCGCGAAAACTTTTACACGGAGGAATTTTTTCACCCTTCACGCCTGCCTACTCTCTTGCTCTCCAACCGTGCTTCAGTTTATTCTTCCATAGCTGAAGGAAGCATCGAATTTAGCCCCAGCGCATCTGCCTCTCTTGTTAGTTCCTCTCCGCGCGCGCAGCAGTTTTCAAAGTTGGAGGCACCATCGATGCGTTCCTAGACGGACTGCATACTTTGGTCCGTGTTGCCATTCTATTATTTCTTCCCAGCCTAGACCACTCCGTCTCCCTCCTCCGCGGCGCTTGTGTTTTCAAGCCTTCTGAAGGGGCCTCAGTTTCAGCTCCACTGATCTCTTCGGGAAGATGCCTGTATACTATATGAAAAATGAGCGCATTAAGTGAGCCAGTTTGTTGTTCGCTGCTATCGGTTCGATTTTGTGCGAGCCTATATAGCCGCTACCACCCTGGCCGAGGTGGTCGGGCGCGAGTGAGCATGGGGCCTCCGCGCAGCCCGGTGCTGCATGGCTGCATCACTGCGGAGGTTCGTCTCTCCCGCTCAGCCTTGTCGTCTCTGGACTCTCTTTCCCACTTCCTTCACTTCGAATGTGTAAGCGTGCGTGTGTGCGTGCGTGTGCGCTCCTTTTGGAGCGAAACCCTCGGAAAATGAAATTGCCAACTGTTGTCTCGCTTTTCGCGTTTTTCATTGCCCTTGTTTGTCAAGAGTTCTGCATCTCTCTCTCTTTCCTGCGCGCGCGAATACGCTCTCTCTCGCCAACTGCGAGGAAACGAATATATTGAGACTTTCGGGAAAGCAACTTCGGAATTAAATTTTGTTTTTAGATACTCGAGGCTCAAATGCGTTTCTTTTTTTTCCTTGGTTCCGTTCTTGCAGTCGCCACGTTCCTTCTGCGAGCCTAATGTGAAGAATGGCGAAAGCGCGACTGAAAACGAAGGCAGTCTGGGTGTTCGGGCGAAGAAATGTATTATGCCCGAGGAACTGCTTTGCATGACTGCTTATAGATGGTTTTTTTTATTCTTAAGTTCTGGCAAGAACCAAAGTAGTGAACAACGTCTCACAGACTTTGCCAACGCCCTATTATAACAATTTGAAAATGTTGAATCCGGTTAATTCAGTCGTGTGTAAATATAGCCTTAGCTGACATAAAACACTGCTGACGTTTCTAGTCCTGTTCAGGGCTAGAAAGGACATTGCTTGCGGCTAGGGCGTACAGTGTGCGAGGATTTTGTAGAAAAGCTAATTCAGTATATTACGAGAGCTAAATTTGTGCATCAGCGTGAGCATTGGCGAACAGCAATGCTGAAAAGAAAAAAAAATAGGGAGGGGGGAGAGTGAAGCACTCAGAAACAGAGAGTACGAAGAAGGGGCAGAAATCGTAAGGTTCCTATAGCGGTAATCTCTTCACCAGATGGTACTCTCTCACACCTCGGAGCACGGACTACAAGTGACCTGAGCGCTGAATTTTTTGCGGATATGCAGACCTAACAGCGTGAAGTATTCCTAGGTGCAACTGCTACACAAAGGGGAGGGAGGAGTGGGTCAGACGATATTTATATGTGCACAACGTTAGCCGTTAGCCTTTTCGAAAGTACGAGTACTCACGAATGACGATGTTGTTGACGCCTGCGTAGAACGTCCGGCTCCAGTCACATTTGCTATTTGTGCTAAATAGAGTGCGAGACACACGCGGGTGCCCGCCCCGTAGCCGTCGCTGCAGCGTTCAATCGCAACGTGTAACCTGTGTGGAGCGCTTTGAGTGAAAACGAAACTATACGTCACTTGAAGCCCTAAAGAGCTAGGTTTCATAGGATGACTTCATCGGCGCGAAAGTAGTACCAAAGTTACATTGTATTTTATTTTAGAATGCAACACGATGACGTGAGCTGGTTTTTTATATGTTAGAGGGGCACGGACACAAAATTTCGCGGCCGAGATAACATGCGGGATCGATTCTCGTCAACATGTATATCATCCACCTAATCTCAACAGCGAATGTAGCATGGGAGGTAATTAATATGAATTTTGAAGTTCGCGTGCGCGATCCAGCGTTATACGACATTCACGTATAATGGTGGTGACAATGTCCTCGCGACATTCACATCATCTAAGGTGACCTGAAGATGACCCCCAACTTCCGAGACGTCGCCACTGCGGCCGAGCTCCGAGCTGGAGCAGCTAGTTTGATGACGTCATAGTCGCCATTGCGCCAGCATGCTACTATTCGGCGGCTGCTCGCGAGTCCGTATCCGCGGAAAGTGAGGAAACCTCAAGAAAGCCGTTGCTACCAGACAACGATGATAACAACGACGACCACGATGACGGAGCAGCACACGCGGCAGGCGAAAGAACGCCAGCAGATAATGCTGGCAGTTTGGAAGTGCGTCGCAGTTCTGTGTGTTGTTTCACAC
Source organism: Rhipicephalus appendiculatus (assembly GCA_030522465.1). NCBI lineage: Eukaryota > Metazoa > Arthropoda > Arachnida > Ixodida > Ixodidae > Rhipicephalus > Rhipicephalus appendiculatus. The sequence goes on along the minus strand of JALIZH010032945.1, from coordinate 11,979,517 downwards.
GCTAGATGGCGTCAGTTGCACCCCCCGGTGGCTTGTTCTCGGAGTTCTCTGAAACCGATGCTGTGACGGGTCGTTAATGAATAGACTGTAATTAATTACCTGTCGTGCGCTGCAGCAAGCGATGTGCCATGTTACGTCTAATAGGCCTCCAGCAACGCATTGCAGCCAAAAAGAAAAAAGAAAGAAAACCACCAAAACACAGTTTTTGTCAGTACCCCTTAAATATAGTTATTATTATTTTCATTAGAACGTTTATTTTTCCTTTGACAGTTCGTATACCAACGGTTTGTGTGGGAGTCTACGTCAGAGGAAGGTCGGCCCATGTGAGAAAAAAAGTCTTTTGGAAACTTGTAGAAATGTAATTTATTGCGGATCGTCCGCCGCTGTGGTGTAGCGGTTACGGTGCTCGGCTGCTGACCCGAAGGTCGCGGGTTCGATCCCGGCCGCGGCTGTCGCATTTCGATGGAGGCCAAAATGCTGGAGACCCATGTACTGTGCGATGTCGGTGCACGTTAATGGTGCATTCAGACGACGGACCAAATCCGGATGTGGAGTCGCGGACGGCGCGTCACGTGACCTCACATTCCTCTTCTCCGCGGCTCGTCCGCGTGGCTCTGGACGGATGAGCCCAACCTGTTTTTCACATCGGGATTCTGGCGGCGGAGCGCCGCAGCTTTAGCGGGCAAACAAGCTGGCAACCAGTACAGTTTTCTTCTGCTCGAGCCGTACGGCTGTCCTCGCAGTTTATTTCAGCTCTGCTGGCACTTAGTTCAGGTTATTTCTGGGGCCGTATTCCAAGGCGATCCCCTTTGAGATATCTATCACTTTTAATGCGCGTTGATTGGCGGGTTGGAGGGTAGGTAAGTTGTCACTTTAATCATTGCACACGCAGAATTCTGCGGCAGGCAAAGCAGCGGTGTCGCCGATAGCGGTAGTGTCAGAACACGGCCCGTGTTTGAGCACTGATTACACGGTAAAGACGCGTGCCAAGAGAAGGAAACATAATGTGCAGCATTGCAATGTGCACTGACGGTACCTGTTATCCGCGAAAGAACAAAAACTGCCGATATCGGCGATCACTGTATCCTTCCTTCGTACGCGGTGCCCCACGCGCGACAGCAGCGAGGTCAGTCTTCAGCAGCTCTAGTAAAGCAGGTTTTTCTTCCAATCCAGCCATTCCGCCAACAACACCGTTTTCACCGAAACAAATCACAGCCCTCCACAATGCTCGATGCTTGTCAAAGCACTCTAAAAGCACGGCGCGCTTCGCGTTCTGTAGGCCGCCATGTTGAATACTCTCAAACCGGTCTGCTGGCAGCGGCTGCAGGTCAGCGGAGAGGCTGCGGTCGAGAGTAATCCGGCTGTTTTCTCCTGGGGCACCGTCCGTCGTGTGGATGCGCCTGCAGGCGGATCATCCGCGGATTAGCCGTCCGCGTCCGCGACAAATCCGGATTCCGTCCGTCGTCTGAATGCACCATAAAGAACACCAGATGGTCTAAATTTCCGGAGCCCTCCACTACGGCGTCTCTGATAATCAAATCGTCGTTTTAAGGACGTAAAGAGCCCCAGATATTACTATTATTTATTGCTGATCATGGCCAATTTTATGCTAAGGTACATACATACATACATACATACATACAAAGAACTTTATTTCGAGTCCTGAAGGACAAGACAAAAGAGGCCATGAGACCATCCCCAATCAAGTCGGTGGCTCCACCCATGTCGGAACCGGGAGGTGATGACTCTCGGCGACGACACGAGCCCTCTGGACGGCCTGGAGTTGATGCGTGAGGACCGGACTGCGCAGTCGCTCATCCCAGGTGGCCGCATCATGTAGAGTGGAGCCCAGGTTAAATGGGCACAGCCAGAGCATATGGTCGAAGGAGCAGGTGTCGTGCCCGCATTTAGAGCACGACTGTGGGAAAATCGGGATTGGACCAACTGAAAGCTCTAGGAGTAAGATAAGTGCGTGTCTGCAAAAGTCTGAGTGTAACTCATTGGATTGGGTTCGGTGGAGGGAATTTTCGCCTACCCAGCTTATAGTGAGACGTAATTTCGTTAAATGTTGTTAAAGGGTCCTTAATGAGGCAGTCCTGTGACTGCGCCGGTCTGTTATTCCCAGCGCGGTACGTGAGCTCTCGCGCTAGGGAATGAGCCCGCTCGTTGGGATTGCATCCTGATATACATTCCACGTGAGCAGGGAACCACGAGATGTGGTGACCGCTGAGCTTTTCATTTGTTCCTCCTTGCACAGATTTGTGAACGATGCTAGCGGCTTGCCCTGATATTAAAGCATTTGAGTAGTTTCTGACCGCCGTACGCGAATCCGAGTAGACGGTGACGGGCTGTTTAGCCGTATGAATTGCCAGGGCTATGGCGGTCTGCTCCGCCACATGTACATGTTTTGTTTGCACTGATGCTGCATTGATTAGTGTTCCTCGCGCGTCAACAACTGCTACAGCAAATCTTTCTTTTCCCTCGTATTGGGCTGCATCGACAAACAAAACGTCAGCCGTGTGTGGGCCGACTCTCTTGAGAATAGCCTGTGCACGAGCGACTCTCCGACCCTTGTTATAGATAGGGTGGATGTGTCTCGGAATTGGCTCCACTATTATGCTTTCCTTTGCTTCTAAGGTACCTACGGTAAAACCTTAATCATGTCCTTGTAGATGTGAAATCATAAGTTACATCACAACTAGTGCGCCCGAAAGTTGATTATGCGTGCTCGATTTGGGGCTTTCGTGCAACGATACAGAATAACGAAGCCAGTTTTATATTAACTGACTAGCATCGCACTAGCAGTGTCACCGCGATTAAACGCGCTCTTTCCTTGCATTCACTTGAATCCCGCCACAAAGAATTCCGTCTTACGCTTTTCTATAAGATATATCCCAATCCAGCTTCCGAAAGCTGTTACGTCTGATCGTTCGGCCCGTTTACATCATCACTATAATATACAGGCCACCACTTGCCGCACTAACTCTTTCCTGTATTATTTGACCTCGCAGACGTCCTTACACGCCAATGACCTTCCTTCCGATATTGCTTCCATTTCAGACCATGACTTGTTCCATTCAGCGATATGCAGGTATTTGAGTAATGACGCGATAAGTAATTGTTTTTCATTTTGGGATGTTAAACCCCAACAATTTTTAGTTTTCTATTTTTATGCAGTTGTCACTGTGTCTGTAATCTTAAGGTGTTTTTTTATCATGTATACCTTCTGTATTTCTAATGTTACAACCAACTGCGTGAAGCTTTTTTTGTTGCCATATTTCGACATTTATCATCACTCCATCAGTAAAAGGAGGTTCTCTTTCAGCCATGTGCTATGGAACCTCCATCCGAATAAGTATTACATGATTGATTGATTGATTGATTGATTGATTGATTGATTGATTGATTGATTGATTGATTGATTGATTGATTGATTGATTGATTGATTGATTGATTGATTGATTGATTGATTGATTGACAGAGTTCTGGGGAATGCGCATGATGTGTCAAAGCTTGCATCCAACAACGTCTTGCCACCATTTTAAAATATTTACCTTTGCAGCAGCTCCTATGCTATCATGTCAGAATCTATCTATCTATCTATCTATCTATCTATCTATCTATCTATCTATCTATCTATCTATCTATCTATCTATCTATCTATCTATCTATCTATCTATCTATCTATCTATCTATCTATCTATCTGTCTGTCTGTCTGTCTGTCTGTCTGTCTGTCTGTCTGTCTATCTATCTCATAGAAGGATATGACTTTATGACGAACATGACTGACACAAATAACATAACATGCCTGAGGCGCACGTCGAAACGTTTTCCCCCCGTCACGCATTGTGCATACCCGCCTACCACGGCCCCTGTTATGCGGGTATGCGCCACACGTGATTCACAGTCTATATCAACCCAGGAACAGCGAAAATACACAATGAAAATTTGAAATGCAATGCATTTTATAAGACATCTAGCGTGGTTTAAACAAGAGAAAGACGTAAGGTTTGCTGTAGTTGGTTATACTAATGTAGCAGACGAACGCTGGAAAGCGTGCTGCAACGACCCTTAGGCCGGTATTCACAAACCAACCTTATCCTTATCTTATGTTTTCCTTAAGTTTCTGTACACTCTACGTGTGTTATTAGGGCACAAAAATGGTAACAGGGTAAAAGATAACTACAAGATTGGTTTGTGAATACCAGCATACTTTGTTTATCAAACGCACTGAAGGCACAAAACCGATAAGGAAAACGTGAGATAAGGATAACGTTGATTTATGAATATGGGCCTTAGTCACTGAATTTACACAAAGACGTCGTTTCACTACGTAAGACTTAGCTCAAAGGCGCGCGCGCGCGCATACACACACACACACACACACACACACACACACACACACACACACACACACACACACACACACACACACACACACACACACACACACACACACACACACACACACACACACACACACACACACACACACACACACACACACACACACACACACACACACACACACACACACACACACACACACACACACACACACACACACACACACACACACACACACACACACACACACACACACACACACACACACACACACACACACACACACACACACACACACACACACACACACACACACACACACACACACACACACACACACACACACACACACACACACACACACACACACACACACACACACACACACACACACACACACACACACACACACACACACACACACACACACACACACACACACACACACACACACACACACACACACATATATATATATATATATATATATATATATATATATATATATATATATATATATATAGCATAGGCACTTACTCGCCGACTGCTTCGCATGAAATCGATTCCCACAATGCATGGGATCTGCCGGAATTTTGTTTTTTCTCTGGCCTTTCCAACATTCAGCGCTAAAAACATCTGCGCCTACCTTGTTCGCGTAGTTTGTGAGCCTCTAGCGAAAAGCTCCGCCTGCTATGCTGCCGTGCTTCCTTCTTTACCTTGTTTCCACCTCAATGCCCTGCGTTTGAGCCTCGATGCTTTCAGCGACGCAAGATTGCCAGTCTGATAACGCTGACCGCGATCCCTGTGGCTCTCGCTGCGCGAGTACGTGATTAACTGAACCAGTGCGCTTCTGGCGTTCCTCTCTTCCCTCTCGTTTCTCTCCCTCGAGATTGCACGGAAACAAGCTCCTTTTCAAACGAGCCCCGCCCAACTCGTGCGCAGCGCATGTAACCTAATGATCGGCTCCCTAATAAAGTCGTCGAGACTTCGACCCTTGATCGGGCATCACGAGAAGTGCGCGTCCTGGAAACTTTGTTTTGGGTGCTCCCTCCTCGTGCACCCTCATTTCCCGGTACCTTCTACACACCAACGATTTTATCTCTGCACTCCGGTGTAACACAGACAACACACAGTGCCGCCTACGCAAGACAAGATGACCATGTTCAAATGTTCTTCGCGCTGGCCAGTACCCACAGAATTCCGACTTTCGGTCACGTCAGTTTGTGGCTGGAAGCCCCATTTTGTCATTAAAGTAGAAGATCTCTGCGTGATCTGTTGCACCATTGGGAACTTAATAACGGCCACTATAAAAAGTAAGTGTACTTAAGTAAATAACTGATAACGTCTTATTATGGATACAACAAAAAAATAAAAAAAAGCGGGAAGGGGGGTCACACGTCGGCTTTTGCACAATTCCGACGCTGCAAATTAACACAGTAAAAAATCGATAGTGTGTTCACCTGTATGGTCCGCCTCGGTGGAACAGTGGCTACGGTGCTCGGCTGCTGACCCGAAGGTCGCGGGTTCGATCCCGGCCGCGGCGGTCGCATTTCGATGGAGGCGAAATGGTAGAGGCCCGTGTACTGTGCGATGTCAGTGCACGTTAAAGAACACCAGATGGTCAAAATTTCCGGAGCCCTCCACTACGGCGTCTCTCATAATCATATCGTGGTTTTGGGACGTTAAACCCCAGATATTATTATTATTATTGTTCACCTGTGAGCTATAACTCTGAGCTCTGACCCTAAACACCACACTATTTACGAACGTGATCTTTTACGGCTGACATCCAAGCAATCTAACAAGTGCAGAGCAACAATGGGAAGCCTTGATCGTTTCGAGTCTCCCGAAGGTCTCCCAAGTCTTTTTCTAACCATCATGTTCCATACTACGTGCATGTTTACTCGCTGTTCCTACTCAGTTACATTGTCGAGAGCTTTGTCCATACTCGGGACAAGCGCCGTAGGATTCGTGAGACCGTCCAAACGAGCTGGTCGAAAACGCAGTACACGACCAGACTTGTCCATTCAGTGCCCCTGAATGTCCTTGAGGCTCCACTTTTTCACCGGGGTTATGGATCCGCTTGTAATTGTCGCTAGCGGCTGGCGCTCGCAGTTGATTCCAACCTCAAACTCCTGACGAAAAGAAACAAAAAAATGCACACGGGGTCACAGCCTGGCTCTCGCCTCCATAATCGCATGACTAAACCCTTATTACATTTAAAACATCTGCTTTGGCCTTAAATGGTGTAACAAAGATAGCATTTCGGCGGGGATGTTGGCAATAAAGCGTTATAAAAAAATTTGTTGATTGATTGATTGATTGATTGATTGATTGATTGATTGATTGATTGATTGATTGATTGATTGATTGATTGATTGATTGATTGACTGACTGACTGACTGACTGACTGACTGACTGACTGACTGACTGACTGACTGACTGACTGACTGACTTATTGATTGAAACAACTTAAAACATAACATGGACTATGAAAGACGCTACAAAACAGGGCTCGGAAACCACTTAGATTTTTTATGGCACGTATATCTCTAAAAATTGCACAGTTTTTCTCGTCGAATGGCGGGAAAAGGGCCCCCAGACCACCCAGAGGCCGAAATTTAGTTGTGGTGTTGCAGTTGTGCACGAGTCTACACCGAACACGTAGCTGTGAGAATTTTTCGAAATGGTACCGTAGTAGCGGAGTTACACGCGTTTGATGACCCGAAACAGGCCCTCGCTCGTTTCGCTCGTTCCTTCGCTATGCTCCGTTCGTCGGCTCGTCTCTCCTCCTGGCCGAGCGCTCCTCCTCACCGCGCGAGGAGGAACAGCGGCGAGTGCGCGTACTTGCCAGTAGACCAACAGGCTCTTTTTTGTTAATGACATGAGCGGACGACAATGTTGACGTCACGGCGAACGCTTATGATTACCGAAAGGCCTGGAGAGGAGAAGGGCTTGTTTCTTTTGACGCCACGGCGCCCGCGGCTCGTAGTACAGCCGCGTTTGGTATTGTTGATTGCGACGGCATTCTGAACTCGATGCTCTCGGTTACTTGAAATGTTGACAAATTATCGGACGTGGTTTAGGGGCCCTTTAGGATCGCACTAAGCGTTAAAGTACACCAGTCGTCTTTCACCCGAAATTAGACAAAGAATGGTTTTCTTGTGCTTGTACTGGCAGCTCGTGATGTCGAGGGGAATGCGGCTGGTTGTACTTAAGGTGGCTGCCCATATTCAAAATCATATCGCGGTTTTGGAACGTAAAACACCAGATATTAATAAGGTGACTGCCTTTCAATGCTTGCATTTGTGAGCATATGCCGAAATCCGTGTTACAAAGTGTGCACCGCATTTATGTCGACCTACATCGTATGCGAAACACACAAGAAGAGTTGTTATGGTGCCGAAACGGACGAACAGCCCTCACAAGATTGTTAAAGTACTTTATGGTAAAGCGTGCGTAAGGGCCCTCTGAAGTCGAGGAAGACACCTAGGAATCGCTCATGGAAGCATACGTGCCTTACTTCTTTTTGTTCTCACAGACTTAACGAGAGCTCTTTTCACGACGTTTAGAATTCATTCCAATATACATTCTAATTGTTTATTGATTCACCATAATTTTTTACATAATTCTTGCTGGTCGCGGACGAGCTGCGAAAACCTAGTTTCGCTCCATGTTTATCCCAGTGGACTGTACAGTGGGAGCGGACTAAGTTCCAGAATATTTCTACGGTACATTCACATCGTAAAGGTCGCCAGAGTTTGTCTTATATATATATATATATATATATATATATATATATATATATATATATATATATATATATATATATATATATATATATATATATATATATATATATATATATAGATATATAAAGAGCGCCGGTATCCCGGCAGCGACCGGCCTCCTTCTCTGCTCAGCGTTATAAATAGTGCGTTCGAAAAGGTCATTCCGGATCGGTTAAAACACTATAGTGATAGCACACACAAGCTTTTAACAGATCCTCAAAATGGCTTCTGAGCCCATCTCTCAAAGTCACCTGCGCTGTTGAAGCTATCCCAGTGTATACACGCATCTCTGCACAAAAACAAACTTGCGGTAGTCATATTTTTAGACTCTGATACAGTGAGTCACAGTGTACAAACGAAGATAATTACTAAGTTAATGCTTCATAATCGAACTTCTTTACAAGATACTTACCCAGTAGTCAGCAACGCGCGTTACTATAGGCTTGTTTTTTTTTTCGAAGCATACAATTATTGTTACAACTGTTCGTGAAAGATCGGTTTGAAGCCCCTTAGTGTTTTCACTACGCTTTACTAATTTACCATCAAGTTAAATATGCGCAAGAGCTCTATTCAGTGCCGACGGTAAAACAGTATGTATATTTTTTCAAGTAAATTTCTTACTGAATAGCAGTACACTACATAGGGCAAGTTGAAAAGCATATGCACCATTACGCACAATGTATTAACGCCAACCAGAGGTATGGCTAAGTACGCTTTCTATATATAAAATCTGAGACAACAAGCAATCGAGTTCATCTTGATTTAATTGCTGTGTTGCTATAATACTACAATAGGCGTAGCTTTGCCATTACACTAGAAACATTGATTGTGGACCACATGTTTCCAGGGCAGTATCTAAATTAGCTTTCATTCGTGATGTTTAATTAAGGTGAATAGCACGTGTTGGTATTATTAAATGCGAAGCATTTCTTAGCGAACTGCAGGTACTTTGAGCGTTTCTATCAACGTATCTATCTATCTATCTAGTCGCCTACGTCAGTGTGCTCTCGTGATCGCCTCCTTTTCTTGGGGTAGACCAAAATTAGTATGGGAGGGTAAGAGGATTTCACGGATATGTCTGGGTGGTCATGACATGAATAACGTGAAAATCCCGTCGCCTACGTTGTCAAACCCTTTCCCCCAAACACGTGTGGAACATACCCGTATACCACGGGCCGCGGTATGCGGGTATGCGCCACAGGTGATTGGCAGTTTATATCTACCAAGGAACGGCGAGAACAGACATTGGTAGTTTAAATGCGAGAGCGTTAAGAAAAACTGACAGCATCAGCGTTGACCCGACGAATGCAAATAATAAATATCAGGGTCCCAGCAGGAATCGAACCCAAGCATTCTGCGTGGCAATCGAACATTCTACCACAGAGCCATGCCAGGTCTCGGAACTGCTTTGTAAAAAGACCCTATGCAGGCGTAATGTTGGTGAAACGTCAATTTTGGTTGCAGTGCTGGCTATCTAATTTTATATGTACATTTATATGCACGTTACATATGTACTCCTATGATACAGGCGTCACGTCGGGTTAAAGTAAGTTATCGTTAAGCGCCATCCGCTGAAGTTGGTCTGCGTAGCACTATCCAGGGCTGCCATCCTCGCAAGCACAATGGCTACATATCAGCTTACAGCTTCTGGTTTTGGTAATACCCATGTTGCTGTTGGCACCGTTACGCAACTGTAAACAACTGGTTAAATAAAACATATGCGATTGTTCAACATATGCCTGTGCGTGCAACATTTGTACATATGTTTAGCGCCATTTCGTAGCGTCTCGCTCAACAAATAAGTTACACCACAGTCACCGTCCCTCCGCATGCTTCGCATAACATCGATTTTCCATGGTACGTGGGATCTGCCGAATTGTTTCCCATAATTAGGACGATGATAATGATAAATGATAGTAACGGTGTCTTTTAACAAAGTAATGGAAGAGGCCACGGGTAAAACCTGCTCTTCATAAGCGGCTTGTCGAGTACTACTTTTGTATAAAACAGTCAGCACGTAGGCGATGAGCCTAAATGTCCAAGAGAATGCAAAATCATCAAAAATCTGCGTACCAAACACCAAATCTGCAAGAGAGAAAAAACTGGGACCATTTTCAAAAACAAGGTGCAAAAATAAAAATGTAGTGGTCGATTCAGTAGTCGAGATAATTAAAACTTAACAGGGCCGATTCTCTCAACGTCGTCGGTGCACAAAGCAGAAAATGCATGCGGACTTTCGCATATTTCTTAATTTTATACTAAAAGAAAAAAAAGAGTTTGTTGACCTTGTTTTGCCGATTTATATGACTCACATATATAACTGTCTTTAAAGAGACACTTTAACTATCTTTTTGAGAGAAGTGCGTCCCCTGACTCTACAGTTATACGTATATGTGAAAGTCATATATGCGGTAAAAAACTGTCAAAGGACTCTTTTTTTTTCGTACAGTGAAGTGTCATCAACATTTAGCCGAATTTCTTTTTTTTTTATTAATGTGTTTTCAGAGATACCCCTTTCCACATTTCTTTTCACGGTGTACTTAGTGATGTAATGTCTGTCTGCAACAGAGTGAGTACACCTAAAAAATTCTGCTTTCTTTTGTTTCACGCCTGATCCATCTTTTAAATCTTCGTATAAAATAAGTACGAGCAAAATCCTGGCCTCTTGAAACAAATCGGTGGCGGGAGCATAATATGGCACCAAAAAATTAGTAACTAATTATTTAATATACTGAATGTTTCCTTGGTTATCTTCCCTCGCCACCTTGTTTTCTTCTATGTACTAAAGCCTGGCACTTACTATAATATCTACATAAATCTAGTTGTTCCATGTTTTAAAGAGTTCCGTACGTTATAAAGTACACAAGTTCGCATGAATCCCAGTTCATGTAATTAAATTAATGTGCTATTCAGCCACATCAGCATATTACTATTTGTTTTTCAAAAAATTTTAATATTTAAACTTTGAAATTCCACCCCTTCAGACAGAAATGGCAAAAAAGTGCTGCGAATGTAACAGTTGTACCTGTATTAACTTCAATGGCTAGTTTATTTCACTCATTTTTCAAAATCTCGAAAGGGTGCTGTCTGACATCGTCTGTACATTCTGCTAAAATTTTATTGTGTTTACGTTTACGTTTATATATAAAGGTATGCATTTTCGTCCGCCGTGGTGGTATAGCGGTTAGGGTGCTCGGCTGCTGACCCGAAGGTCGCGGGTTCGATTCCGGCCGCGGCGGTCGCATTTTGATGGAGGCAAAATGGTAGAGGCCCGTGTACTGTGCGATGTCAGTGCACGTTAAAGAACACCAGATGGTCGAAATTTCCGGAGCCCTCCACTACGGCGTCTCTCATAATCATATCGTGGTTTTGGGACGTTAAAGCCCCAGATATTATTAAGGTATGCATTTTCAGACAACACAAGAATTTTAAATTCGTCTATGACTGACAGCATTATTGTAGTCCTTGAGCTCGATTACTCAAAGGTGGCGGACATAAATTTAAAAAAAAACGAAATACATATAGGTCTGATTAGCTAAGCATTTGTAATTAACAATATATTATTAACTTAGGGTACTGCAGATGTACTCTGACCACCTGAAGTTCTTTAATGGGTACCCAATAGTCAGTACAGGACTTATTTCCCATCTCCACCCCCCATTGGGATGTGGCGACTGCGATAGGAATTAACCAGCGACCTTGTGCTCAGCCCTGCAATGCCGTGAAGCTAACTTATGCTTACTAGCGGAAAAAAAATTATTTATACAAATTTAAAACGTGAGGGGCAAGCACTCATGCATGAATGAATGAATGAATGAATGAATGAATGAATGAAAGGTGATAACATTTCCTGATGAGGACAACGAATAAACTTATTTGCTAAGAACTACTGATGTCGGACGTCACGCCAGAACTGTCGAACCGTATCCCGCCCTCCACAAGATATCATTATAATTACATCTTCATGGCGACAATGATATACAATCAAAAAGTACGTAGAAAATAAGGTGCCACCATTGCTGTCGATTGTGAAAACTTATCTTGAATGTGACTGTCAAATGAACTCTTATCATGGCATCGATGACCTATGCGTTATATGAGCAGCAATGACCATCCGAGGCGATCGAAGGATGCTACAGCCAAGTCATATTTTAGAGGCATTCGCAAACTATCAAAAGTTGGGAGAGAGGTCAAGCCGTGCTGGCAGCTACTCGTTTACTATGATGTGTTTCTTCTGAAAGTAGCGTCAATCTCTTTGGGTTTCATTCCCATCGGAATGCCGCCGGCATGGTCGGGAATAAAGTATATTCGTGCTTCAGCTGCAGAAAGGCATTTAGACACTGGGCCGCTGCGACTCGTGTTTTTGCGGCAAAATAATCACTAAAAACACAAGTTGCTAGCCATGTAGAAATTCTGCGTACATACATACATACATACATACATACATACATACATACATACATACATACATACATACATGCATTCATACATACATACATACATGCATACATACATGCATATATACACACATACATGCATACATACATGCACGCATACATACATACATACATACATACATACATGCATATATACACACATACATGCATACATACATGCACGCATACATACATACATACATGCATACATACATACATACATACATACATACATACACACATACATACATACATACATACATACATACATACATACATACATACATACATACATACATACATACATACATACATACATACATACATACATACATACATACATACATACATACATACATACATACATACATACATACACACACATACATACATACATACATACATACACACATACATGCATGCATACATACATACATACATGCATGCATACATACATACATACACATACATACATACATACATACATACATACATACATACATACATACATACATACATACATACATACATACATACATACATACATACATACATACATACATACATACATACATACATACATACATACATACATACATACATACATACATACACGCATACATACATACACGCATACATACATACATACATACATACATACATACATACATACATACATACATACATACATACATGCATGCATGCATGCATGCATACATGCATGCATACATGCATACATACATACATGCATACATACATGCATGCATACATACATACATACATACATACATACATACATACATACATACATACATACATACATACATACATACATACATACATACATACATACATACATACACGCATGCATGCATGCATACATACATACATACATACATACATACATACACGCATGCATGCATGCATACATACATACATACATACATACATACATACATACTTACATGCATGCCCGCATATCACAATGATGTCAATGTTTATAATGGCTTAGCAACGAAAGGGTTATGACAGAAGCTGCAATGAAAAACTCCTGAGTTAATTTGACCTCGTGGAGTTACGTTATAAACAAAGAGCGCTGCGCGAGCGTGTGCATTCCGCCGATGTAGAAAAGCAGTCCGATGCTGCATTAGCCTGGAATTAAAACCCCGAGGTATTGTTGCTCATTAGAACTTCGTAGCTGCTAGCGACCGTGGTGCGTGAAAACTTGAGCGCGACAAGTAGAGAGCCTTCCAAAAAACATGAAGAAGTTCAACATGTGTACTTTTCAAATGCATGATGCAAGTATGAACAATTTTGGCCCAAATGAACAGGTTTATTTGCCTCGACTTACAAATATTATGAGACTTCTCACGCATGGAGCGATATAATAGCAAGCGAGTGCTCAGTCCTGCATTTGTAAAGTAGGCTTCTCCACTTATAGATAGCTAAAACGGCGAAGCACCCTTCGCAGGAAAAGCACTTTCTCAATTAGCTGCACCAGAGAGACAGTGAAACCGGTATGTGACGGTGGCCCTGGCAAAAGCGCCCCTTCGGGAGGTGCATCATAAGTATAAAATACGAAACAACGGAAGACGGAAATAAATGCTAATATTTGCACTTTGCAATTTTATAGCAAGGGAACGCAAGACATCTCCACAGAAACCTGAATCTTCCTTTTTTCCTTTTTCTTCTAAGTACCACCTTTTTTTTCTGTTGTTTTTTTTTTCTGGCACCCCCCGTGAAGAACGGGCATATTTGCTTCGCTGTGCTGGTTTCAAGGAGGAAAACTTTTAGCGCGTGGTTTTTAGTTACCAGGGACGTTCTCAGATTCCTCGCTTGCGCGGCAACGTGCATTTATATTTATGGAAATAAAATAGCTTCTGCTGCGCACGCTGTATCTGGTTTCTTATTTACTGTTGGCGCAGCTTGCTTTAAAAAAGCACCGGGTTTGCGAGCACCGTCCTCTCTCTCTCTCTCCCTCTTTTTTTTTTTGTTTTTTGTTTTGTTTTAAATCAACTTAATAATACCGAGTAAACTCTATTTCTTTTTTTTCCTCGGTGATTTTTTTCAAGGGTTTCTCTCTCCATGATGATGGATATTGTTCCTGCTTCCCAAAAGAGGGATGATCGTGGGCAAGAGAATTATCACGGAGCCTAAAACTCTGCTGTGTCATGAATGCAGCGCTGTCAGAACCAACTTTTTCATGCTATCAATCTTCAAAATGGGCTTCTGCGAAGTTACACCCAACGACGTTGCTCTTTTAAATCAGTTGCCTGTATACTTACAAAATAGTCTTCACGTTCTAGAAATTCGTGTCAAAACCTCCACCCACACTTCAAGATTTAATGTGAGCGTGAACTTTTGCTGCAGTATTATCAATGCAAATGAAGGACGTTAAACAGACGTTAAAGCTGCGAGAAATCTTGGTCACAACGTGATGCGCTTTTAGCATTACAGTGTCATTGTAAAGGACCTATGATCAACAGCATGCGTCGTTAGTACCTCAGCATGCCACTTTTTAAAAGCATCTTTTATGAAACAGGAAGCTTCCTGTATTTGAAACAATAATCTAGATACCGCATTACGCGTCAAGTAAATACGGCAATCAGTGAACTCCCATAGAAACAAAGGCGTAAAAAATTGCGTGATTTGGCTTGTCAGTTCATTGAGATTTGAACAAAAGGAATACTAACAAGTGCATGGAGAAACTGGGTAAATATTTAATAAATAACTATCTTTCATAAAACGTGTGGGTACAAGGTGATAGTAGGCTAAAGTTTTTGCTTTGCAAATCGATTCGGGATGCTAATTTAACACGAGGGCCACAATTACCAGCACAGTCGAGAATGCAGTAACTTCCAGCGCAGTGCGATACGCCACGTCTTCAAAATATACATTTCTTTCAGCTCAGTCCTACCTGCATTATATGCTGTTTCATTAGTCCCACTAATAGAAAGGTGTATAAGCTTACTGTGCAATTTATTTCATGCTTCATTGTCTCTTCTGAAGACTACTCGTTTGTAACGAGCTCTCGCGACTGCATGGAACAATACTGTCCGTGTACTGCTGATTTCTCAGTGTTTTGATGTCTCTCCTCTTTCTAGTTCGCTTTCAACGCCAGAGTGTCAAAAAGCTCGTTTCGCAGAAACTCCGGTGTCAGTGTCGGCGTCGTTGGTCGAGAGCAAAAATTCAGCGTTGTCCGTGAGTGAAAATTCGAGATAGATGGAAATAGATAAATAATTTTAAAAAATCGTCCACCCGAATGAGAATCAAACCCAGGCCTTCTGCGTGCCAAGCAGATATCTTCCACGGAGCCACGCCAGTGCTTGAAACTGCTTCATAAAGAAAAAAAAAAGCTATGAGAATGCAATGTAGTAGGTGGAGTCTCCGTAACGCATGCAATGTTGTGTGGCAGAATCGTAGAATCACACCACGCCTCAAAACAAGGGAATTGCGTAGAGTGAGTAGTTTAACGTTGGCCCACCCATTACAAAGTGTACAGCTGCGCAGGCATGCGTGGCACCTTTGAGACGAGCAGCGGGTACATCACCAAATTTGCAAACGGAAGAATTATGGCGTAGTGGGCACTTAGCAACTGTACGTCCAGCACACATTCTCGGATAGTTTGAAACGGCCAATGCTACGCGCAGAAATGCTGCTCTTCTTGCGGCATGGTTGAAGGAGATGCGCACGGGGCCCGATTACGCTATCGCGTTCTACCCTTGAAGGCGAAGCTCAAGCTTCATCCAAGTTTTCGCCTTCCCTCAGACTAGGGTAACCAACCAGATGATATTCTGGCTAACATCTCTGCCTTCTTTCTTTCTTTTTCTTTCTCTAGTGAGTCCTCCCTTTTTTTCTTTTTTGCGATTCCACTATCGTGTCATATTTGAGCCATACGACTATGAGACCTTCTGACGGATGCTCTGTCCGGCATGGCAGCACTTTATGCTCTAGATACGCGTATATTAAAATACAGCTGGTGAGACGAGACATATCTTTGGCTGCCCGATATTGCGATACCACACGTCTGTCAGCAATGCAAAGCCGAACGAGCTCGTCGCGTTAACTTTCGGGCACGAGCGACGAAGGACTCGTTAGGCCTCGCCGCGTGCTGGGAACCCTGGCATGTGCTGGGGACGCTTCCTCCTTTGGGACACGCCCCTGGCTCGACGCGTTTCGCTCGCCTTCATCCCGTCGCCATGCCATTCCGCGCCACAAAGGGAGGCATTTGGATAATGAGCGGGGCCCCGAAGAAGGCTCGGCACCGACTCCACCCCTTCACCTCCTTGAGTCCTCCCTCACTTCCGCGATCGTCGGCGACCAATGACACGGCGCCACTGTGCTCCGTCACGTTTCGGTGCAGAGACACTAACGAGGCAGCCACCGCGGCTTACGTCGTGAAGATTTGGGAATCGAGCGTAATTTAATCAATCATAACAGAAGAGAACGGAGGGGAGGAGATCAGAGCGTCATATTTAGATGGCGGCGGAAAAGGAGACTGTTGGTGCGGAAAACCTCGCAGAGCAGAAGGATTGAAAGAAAAAAAGAGGGAGAGAAGGCGCCGTTAACTCCGCCTCCTCTGCAGCGGCAAGGAAATACGCGAGCCGGGGAATCTAAAGAATAATGGCGGATTCTCGGAGCAGGAGACGAGCAGGCAGAAAGCGCGATGCACGCAGAGCAGCTGCCCTAAGACTCGCGGTGAGGGAAGACGAAAAGAAAATCTTTAAATGGCGAAGAGGGGGGCGTCGGTGGGCTTCTCGCGCCGAAGCCCCGCTCCTCACTTTCGGCTCCCTCCTCGCCTTTAAAGATTTTTCTTCGTTAAGGAAACGCACGGGTCCGCGCAGTCGCCATATTCCTGCGCCTCTTCTGCTCTTCTCTTTCCAACAGGTCGGAGTGTGTCCTCTCCGCTCCAGCGGCGCGGTGCGCGCGTATAGCTTTTAAAGTCCTCCTCCGCTTCTGCGCACGTCGCCATCTTCCTCGCGCCCTTATTTTCTTTGGGAAGGCCCCCTCTTCCGACACCTTGTTAGGACGCCGACGTGGGCGAGGATGCGGCGCGGGTGGAAAGGACCGAGCTGCTCTGCATCGCCGCCGCAGCGCGCCCACGTGACCTCCAAGTGCCGACGAATGGGGCGCATCAACGATGCACCTGCAGTATCGCGCGCAGAAACGAGGAGAAGCTGAGAATGAGGGCGGCGTGGAGAGGGAAAAGCGGGCGGAAGGACGAGGGGGGGGGGACCGCTGCATGTGGTCCGGAAAAAGGGGGAGGAAAAGGAATACCCGCACTACAAAGAAAGCCAGCGCACGTACCCCCTCCCGACCTCCCGTCCTCATCTCCGTCCTCCACTCGTGCGTCGCCGGGCTTTCGTGGTGGCGTGCTTTTCTTCTTCCCTATCGCTGCCTCCCGCTTTTCTCATTATAAAGAATGGAGGATTGGCAGAACTGCAACAGACAGCGGCGCTCTCTGGCGAAAAATAAGGCGAGGAGGACGGAACGTCTCCCAAGTAGAACAACAACACAGATAGCGCACACGCGGTGCCAGCGGGGCAGGAAGGAAGAGGAGCTCCGAAATGAAAATGCGCCGTCAGGACGGCCGCGCGCGCTCCTGAGGAGGGAATGAGCGGGAGAGAAACTTGATATTCCGGGCGAAATCTTAAATGGGATGGATGGCGGAGGAGGACGCAAATGGAAGAGGGCCGAGCTGCCACCAGTGGGATGCAGAGATGCGTGCCGCATCTTATTGTTGCGCAAGAGTGAACATTCCTGCATTCCTATTATTACTGTTATTACGGGTTACTATGATTGGGGCCGGATTCTGGGTTCATCGGGACTTGTTGTTTTCTTTTCCCGGCGCTTCCTCTGCGCCGTCTTCCTTCCTTCGTCTTGTGCCATGCAATTTTGTCTCCTATCTTTGCCCGTCCGGCGTCATGACCGAGCGGGCGCCGGTGGCCTCGAGCGAGGAGAAAGGCGCTTCTTCGTCGTCTCTGCAGTCGGCGGATATTCGCGCCTGCGTGAATATTTATAATGAAGGCGGCTAGGGGCTGTTCTTATTCGCCAGCTCCTTCTCTTCGCTTGCTTTATATTCATTGCCGTTGGAATTGGACGCTATTTGTGCGATTCCTTAGCCTCGCCACCCATTCTTGTTATTATAGCGACGAGGCCCAACAAAGGCGGCCTTCTTTCTTTCTTTCTTTCTTTCTTTCTTTCTTTCTTTCTTTCTTTCTTTCTTTCTTTCTTTCTTTCTTTCTTTCTTTCTTTCTTTCTTTCTTTCTTTCTTTCTTTCTTTCTTTCTTTCTTTGTCAGTCATTTCGTACGCCCTCTTTTCATATTACTATTGTTGCGAGGACGGTTAGATTTTCTGTTTCTTGCTAGGGCGAACTCAAAGAAGTACCACATATTCCAGCGGCTTCACGTGGAATGGCTTTTCTTATGCTGGCTGGAAAGAATAATTAGTTTTCTTATTACGTGACATTACTATCGTGCTCCCCTGTTTACGACTTTCCTGCTGCGTGACGTTATAACTAATTTATCACGGAAGGATGTTTCTGTCGAACTTTACGGAAATCATCAGGTCAAAATTCTAACACACTGGTCTGCAAATTTCGCTCAATTTATTCGTTAAGTGGTACCACCTGATCAAAGTAAACATTTTCAGTTTAACAATCTTCAATAACACAACGCAAAACTTGAACAGCTAAATATGTCAGCTAACTATTTAGGTTGGGTTGGGCTAGGCTTAGCTTCGTCGGGTCGGATCGGGTTCAGTTGGGTCGGTCTGGGCAGGGCTGAGTTGAACTTTACTGGTTTGCGTGGCGTTGGGTTGGTTTGACTTGGGTTAAGTTAGTTGTTAAGGATGTTGACAGCGTGTCTGATTATTATATTTTATTCGAAAAGCTTCAGGGGCAGTTTTTCTTGAATACCAGGGACTCGGTGACTTGCACCCAACCCCCCATTTCTTGTTCTCAGCTCTTTCAGAATCGCAATTTTGCCAATGTTTGGTGAAGCCTTCGGGCGAACTGTAGTCTAGCGACCCTCCACTTTCTGTTGAATAATGAGAGAACGACAATCTGCTCGCGGAACATTTAACATGGGGCGTTTGCCTTAAAAATAAAAATAGACGTACCAGGCAGGGCCCTCAAGAAGGCCACGGATGCGGCGTATGCCCCAGCTTGAGCCTTTCTTATGCAAAAATAAATAAATAAATAAAGCATGTTTTATTATTTTTATAAAGGAAAAGATGGCTCGCGACCACTTTAGGGGAATATGATTAAGAATCATATTCCCCTGCAATGTCGGCGGTACAAGCTTACATACGGTGTATGCCGGTTGCCCTGCATGATGGATCTCAGTGTTCACCAAAACCAGAGGGTCTGCGGATCTTACATGTGTTATACCTACATCTCAAAAAAAGAAAAAAAAATTGAAGTCAGCTTCGCACTAGTGGTGCCAAGCCTGAAGGAAGAGCGGAGCTGGCAGCCTTCCTTGTTTCTCTTTATTTCTCCCTTTCTTTATATTTCTCTCTGCTCTCTCTGTTTTTCTGGGTCTTCTTTTTATCTGTTTATTGGTATTTCTCGCTCCTTCTTTCTTTCTCTTTCTTCTCGTTCTTTCTCTCTTTCTCTCTATTTCTCTGTTCCTCTTTCTTTCTAGCTCTTTCTCTTTCTGTCTATATATTTCACTCTCCTTTCTTAATTCTCTCTCTTTCTGTCTTTCTTTCTCTTTTCGTTTTTCTTAACTTTCTTTTTCTATATTTCACTCTCTCTCTTTCTTTGTATGATATGCTTTACTCTCTCCTCCTCCTCCTTTCCCTCACTTTCCTTTCCCGCCCCCCTTGGTGTACTATACTTTACAAAGCTCTGCTAGCGTGCCAGGATAGCCGTGTGGTTACGATGCTCGCCTTCGGATCGTGGGTACGCGATATCGAATCCCGCCTCGTCAAGAAAATTTTTTGCCAAGAATTTCTCTTTCTCTTTCTTTCTTTCTCTCTGTACTCGTTCTCTCACCCATGAAAGTTATTCCAACCTACGCAGGAAAAATCGACGCACGTGTTCTGGGAGCGAAGCAGAAGAGGAAGTAGGGGACGAAGAGGAAGAACAGGATGAACATAGCGCGTGCCAGTTCATGGTAATGATAGTTTTCTGTTCGCAGATTACAACCAACGGCTCGCATAAACTACCACGCTGTTAAACCTTGGATGACGTTGAGTTGTACGAGTGTGGCAGCTGCAGGTTTTTCGTTTTGTAAGTTTCCTATTTGATGTTCACGCTTTCAGAAAGTAAGTGCGGTCCGGCTCTTAGCTTCTCAATCGGCGCGTCATTGCCTCTGCCAATGCCCTGGCCCGGGTTGGTCATTCGCGGGAGAATTCTCTTACGCTGTTAACCTTGTGCTTTCTTATGACCAGCTTGGGATCATCTACATGTGCCGTGGGTGGAATGAGCACCCGAGGCAGACGGGCTGATATGGAAATAACCTCAGATGCCACCACATCGACCGTCGCTTTACCGAGGCCATCCGCGTGTACGGGAACATAACACACGCTGGGGTAGAATGTGCTGCGTGCGAATTTTCTTTTGTTTGATGAGATATGGGGCCTTGTAAAATTTGTACTATCGAGTGTGCTATAACCTCCTTGAATGCTGTAGGTATCTATCTGGCAGAACAGATGGGGTAAAGAGCACCTCTGCTTCCTCCTACGCAATGGTAGTAGTGATTAAAATAGTTTTCACCGCTACATCTAACAACATAGGCGGGGGTCATCACAAGGAAACTGGGTGTGTTAGAAAAGGGTCACCTAAGCTTACGGCTGTCATCTCGTCACAGCGCATTCGACAAGCAAAAACGGTTTTTTTGTTTGTTTGTTTGTTTGTTTGTTTGTTTGCGTGTATGTGTTTTTGGGATTTCACTCACGTTCCCCTAAGTTTTGTATAAGCAAGCCTGAGAGCACTATCGATCGAAACACTGACTTGCACCAAAGCTGACTTTATTTCTCAGCGACTGGTAACGTTTCATTTGCTTAAAGGGCATCGCTTCCACTCATTTCACATGGTTAATAAACATTGAGCGATAAATCACCGCCGTTTTATTTATTGTTTGTCAATTGAGAGCTCGCGGGCCTAAAGCTCAATGCACTTATCTGGCATACCTTATTTCGAAGTACCTTGGCTGATGGCAACTGCCCTGCCTTGCTTTTGGCAGTTTTCATTTCAACAGGAATGAAAATTTTCATACCTGTTCAGCTGGTGGGTTAATCAGTGCAGTCGCTTATGACTGGTCGAATGGCGTTATACGCAATATGATCAACAACGTTGTCTTCCCCTGTACGAAATCCATTGTATCCATCTGTCGTTCTAAGAGAACTGGGCACAAAGACAATCGTGGGACCAACTTAGGCCACTGAGATATAGATCTTTCCATTGGAGCGTATGAGCACCTCCTTTCGGAATTGTTTAATAACGTACAAAGGCAGGCGCGCCTGCCTAGGCAGTGCTTTTCTTTCTTTCTTCTTTTTTTCTTCTCGGGGATGGGGTAGGACTCACGCACACTTAAAACAGTCCAGAGGGCAATATGGCGGCGCCCAGAAAGCCCTTGTTGTAATGGACTGTATGTGCCATTAGTTGTGTGCCGCTGATGAATAAGCCGCTTTGTCACCAACCTGGCTCGCTGGGTTTGTGCCATAGGACACGTGTCACTCTTCAATGACAAAAAATAATCTTTAAGCTTTCTCCCGTGCTAGAATTTGACCGGCATGATGCATATTTGGATCATCTTGCCTGCACGCAGACCTTCCAGCGGCGCCTCCAGATGGCGTAGCCTGTCCATAGGGTATGAACTTCCAATGAACCTTGTCTCTTCTTCTTCCTCCTCCTCCTCCTACAATGAACCTCTTGACGCAATTGTGTATGTGAAGCTGGATAGATCCCGTTCTTTATTATAAATATCATAACCAGATCATCACTTACTAGTACACACGTGTCATGAGATTAGACTAAAGTTCGCATTAACTCCAGGAGTTATTTCCATAAAATAGGCACAGAGCCATTTTGCCCCAAAGGGACGTCTTAACAAACAGATCCAGGATATTAAGAGAGAAGGAGTGTTGAGTCGCCAGTGCGTGAATGTGTAGGCTTTCCCGAAGCGAGCCGCAGCATTCGATGTCACAAGGGTACGAAGCCCCCCTGAAACAAGGTGCGTTCAAGAAGCGAGAGTTCCCGAAAACAAGAGAGAAAAACCTCGGGACGCCCACGCCGGGGTTTCCGACCGTGGCACATTCCTACGCGACTGAGCAACCCCCCGCTCGTAGACTATAAAAGTGGGCCAGGTCCGTCTTTGCCTTCTATTGCACGCGCCCTGCTTTTTTTACGGCGCAAAAACAAGAACGGGTGGCCTCGAAATGTGCGTCGGACGTGACGAAACCGGGATTCTATCAGGCGCACCGACACCCACCGTCATCGCACCGAAGGCTCGGCGGTGGCCATAAAAGAGCCCGGCCAGGATCAGGGCCGCGCGGCCCAATCCGACGGCGACGATTCGACGGCGACATTCGAACCGCCGTCTCTTGCTCTGCGCTTCCTCCCTGATCCCCAGCTTTCCCCAGCCCAGATTTCTCGCGGGGCGAAAGCGGCCGTCGCATCATTTTTCTCCCACAACGTGCGTGCGTCTCGCGCGCGGTGCGAAATCAAAACAAATACACCGGCGCGTTCTCGCACCCGGCGGCATCCTCCCAACGCTGTGCGTCCTCTTCTTTTTTCCGGCGCTCCACGGCTCCCCCTTTGATTCCGGGCCTTTGGTACGCACGAATATATTGTGCACGGTCATTAGAATAAGCGTTTTCCGCTTTGTGCGCCGCGGTATAAACACAGCGTCGCCGAGCCTCCTGTCGTTTGACTGCGGTGTGAAACGGCGTCATTCCCGAGTTCTCGGAAAGCGAAAATAAGCTTCGAGGCGGGTTCGCGGCCCCCGGTGCAAACTCAGGAAGGGAAAAGCCGCCACGTGAGAGAGAAAGTGTAGATGGGAAAATGCGCACGGGGCAAAAAAGGTAATAACAACAAGCGCGGGAAATGCTCATCCACTGGCTCCTCCGCATCGGAGCATTGCCCAGAGGCGAGCATCAATCTCTCAACATTTATCACGAGGATCTGAATATATTTCTGTTTCAGGGGCGGGAGAATCCCTTAAGACTCCCTTCCGCCAGCGTGAGCTGCAACGAAGGCGTATCTATCTTTGTTGTTAGCAGCCGAACCAGCGGCACGGAAAAAAAAATAAAAAGTGCAAGCCTACTCGCGCGTCTTCCTTCCTGCGGTGCCTAGGTGCTAAGCATTTTTCGCGTCCCTTAGACACCGACGGAGCGCGGGTTTCGAGAAACACGGCGCGAAAAAAAATTGAAAAAACATAAATGCTCACAAGCTCGCCCGCTGCGCAGGAAACGCTGCGCACGTCACTCTCCGCTTTACCTGGCGCACCGCTCGAGCGCATGAGATATCTTCGTGGAGCAGCGTATACATAATTAACCGAGAACTCGAAAGTGGCTGTCATACTTTTCTTGAGCCATGTATTTCTGTCGTTTTGGTCTTGAGATGTCCCGGAGCGATTTTACGCGCACCGCTTTGATATATTGGGCGTCCTGAGCCAAGTATTCTCTGTTATTAAGCTATAGGATTGCATCTTAACGTGCGTCTTCTTTTTTTTATACGTTCAGATATCGTTGAGCCCGGTGCTTTCAAGTGTTTGGATCGAGGCGTTCGCTGGCGTATACGCGTGTGTACAAAATTGTACTTCTTCTCTTTGATGTCGCTCAAAAGATAGAACACCTTTTTTACTCGGCGAGGGTACGCATAAAATATTCGTCGCACGCTGGTTCTGCAAGGCTTGTAGAATAGCGCTCTATCTCTCTCTCTCTCTCTCTTTCGTATTGAAGACAATGCCCCTTGATGGCTATGATGATGCGCATGTAGAAGCTTCTCTTTCTTTTATTCAGTTAGCCGTAAACTTTCTCCTTGTTATTCGCTGTCCGCGTAGAAAGCCTAATTAGTATTAGTTTAAGAATGCAGGGTAAACATCAACTCTACAGCTTTCACCACACTAATTCAGTGAGCGAGGAATTTCAAGCAAATTCTTTTTTTCGAATACAAAAAAAACCTGAACGCTATCGATTTCATATTAACCCACCCCTTATGTAATACCCTCTCGGTGGTCTTTAAGGAAATAAAAATGAAATGAAATGAAATGAAAGCTAGCGCTGCGAGAGGTCCTTATAGCAGTCAGGTTGGCGACGAAGGTAACGGTGCCAAGAATCCTCTCTACTCCCGCATTTAGGGGAGCAATTTGGTGATGAGACTTTCGGCGCGGGCACGTGCACCATCTGTCAGCAGGGTGACCTCGAATGTGACACATCATTGAGATAGAACGGAGGCTGTAACGTCTTCTAAGGCAAACGGGTATGTACACAGAAGAAGAACATCGTCACCTCGTATAGCAAGACTTTCCTCGCGTCCGCTCATCGCAAGGGGCGCGGCTGTTGCGCCGAACAAGAAGCGAGTCAAAGGAGGACGCGTCTCCAGTTGCCCGTGCATTCAGCGCTGCCCCTTCTTCCCATCATTCCAGCTATCCCCCCGCGGAATCCTCGTCGAGGCCAGTCGGCCCGACGACGCGCGTCTCCAGCTGAGACGCCTCGGCAGGCACGTGTATGCACGCGGCAATGTAGGGGGAGGCGCACTTCTTCCTTTGATGAAAATGTCGCGTCACCCGACCGTGTCCTTTTCGTCCTAATATTTCCACCGGGTATGTTTTCTGTCTAGATAGCGCCGAGCTTCCCCGTTTTTTTTTTTTACGCTTACTCTTTGGAATTTTGGTCGCATTTTTTTTTCTCCATCTACTCGCGCACATAACGCACTGGCCGGCGCCCCCCTGCCGCCCACCGAGCCGCTGCTCCTCGACGCGCCGTGTGAGCGACCGTGTGTGAACGATAGAGTCTCCCCGCGGCGGGTTACCGAGTCCCATCCCGAGCGGCGGTCGCCCCAGGTCCCCTGCCGGCTACTGCGTTCCTACAGCGCCGGCCCTTCCCGCATAAGCCGGGTTATCAGCTCGGAAATAATGCAAACAGCACTGGCCACACGAACGAAATAAAAAAAAAGTAAGCGAGGAATAAATGGAAATGGAAAAAAAACGCGAGCACGAGCGAACAATAACCTGGCCGGGCAAAGTCAGCGGCGACGCAAGGTGGGAAACAATTTCGGATAACGATTGAATGACGGGATTGTCCCTGTGGCATTCTAGGTGCGCTGTCCTCATCATCTGCGGGTACCACCGCCTTCACGTTATGAAAGAAAAGGCTCTTTCTCATCCCCCCGCCCTTCCTCATCTTTAGGTTCTGCACTTTTTGCGTGCTTCAGTTTGATTTCTTTATTCCGCTACTTTCCTTCTTTTTTTTTAACGATCATTTCAGCAGCGCATTTTTACGACTTCTCCAGAATGTTTCCGTGCGTCCTGTGCGTAGTAAGCGAAGAAGGAAGTCGCACAGCTACCTTGTGAGGAAAGCTCAGTAATACGACATTTTTATTTTCTTCTATATCGCAAAATACAACGGACATGGTGCCCGTGACCACATAAACTTTCGGCTGTATACACATTTGTAGAAACGATACACGTTTGACATTCCTTAGCGGGTCATAATATTTCCGTGATTGTAGGTTTAATACGGAAGGAAATGACGTCATACCGAGAGGGGTAGGTGGCTTCTTTTATTTCCAGCATCGTCTATGCCTGACGTCGCAGGCTTTCACACTATCCTGTCGGGGTTACAGTGCACTTATTAAGCGAGGAGTGAATAAATTCCATTAGAAAACAAACACAAGATAAACATCGAACATTTGTTAGCTATTACTACATAGAAAAGTCCCCATATAGTGACGATATTTACATTTATATTACCTACCTGAACTTGTGCTCGACTACTTGTGACTCAAGTGGCGTTCGATTATACTGTATTTGCACACATTGTGTTCTACTGTACATCCTTTTCTGTGCCCTTCTTATTGTTATTTATTATTGCATATTTCGTCTGCTAGGCGAGAAGGAGTAGCCAGTGCCACCATAAAGGCACCAAACTCTCCTATTCATCATTTCCACGAATGAATGAATGAATGAACTTTATTAAAGCTTAATCCGGCAGTTTCCTTCGGGAGGGGAAGGGGGGAGACGGAATTAACCCCTGGCCCGTCCCGCCCTCCGTCGAAGATGCTGGTGGTGCCTCAGGTGACGGCTCGAAGTCCTTGGACCCAGGGGTCATCTTCGGCTTGCCATGAAAAAAAATTTTTTTCGAAAAAACTTTTTTTGTTTGCATGTATAACTTGGATTTCGTGTTGCATTCCTCAAAGTCGTAAACATGATGGGTTTCATCAATCTGGAATTGCATGAGGTAGATGCTTACACTTGGGCAGCTTGCCCACAAGGGTAAGCCACCTTCTTACTAAAGTTGATTCATGGGCCAAAACATTGTTTTTTTAAACACAGGTCCCCCCAGATTCTCATCGAAGTTACGGGAGCAATATAATCCACGCACTTGCCTGCACCTAGACTATATATTTACGCAGTGGGCATCAATTCTGGTTCCAGTTCCCGGCGTTCCTCGCACATACTCGACTCGTGCGGGAACGGGTGCCGCAATGAAGCCGGTGATTTACGGTAGAAAAACAAAATGCCTGCCGATGCGCGAGGTGAGCATGACATCACACCCCTCCTGTAATTCTGCGAGAAAGAAGGAAATAAAAAAGAAAGGAATAAACGGAGCGCCTGTATCTTTGCTCCTTCGCTAGGGTGCGCGATCCCGACCTTGCTTTGATTTATTCCCGTCAGGGTGCCTTTTTACGCCTCTGCGTGCTCTCGCCGGGCCGTCACCCATGTCTTGTTGCCTACGGCTGCAGTCGTTCCCCGGCGCGTTTTTATTTGCGAGGCCGGGGTCGGCGCGCCATCGGTCCCCGCTTGCCGGGTCCTCTGGGCGAGTGCGCCGTTGCTCTCTCGGCGTTGCTTACTTCCAAATTGATTAATTTCCCGGGATCCTCGAAATTTCGCTCCACCGAATGCCGCCGCCGCCGCCTTCGCGCGCTTCTTGGCGCCGTTGTTTGGAGGCAGCCGCCCCGACAGCCCGTCCGCACCGCCCTGCCGGGAAAGCCAGCAAAACGGAACGCATTAGCGGGCCGCTGCTTTGGCGCGGCATCCATCGTCGCGTTGTTCTGGCGCGGAGGCGAAAAGTGCCCCTCTTCCGATACAAATCGCACGCTTTCATAGCCTTTCGAATGTGCGCGCCTGCTTACGCCGCCCGCCTCCCACTTCTGTCGCGCTCGCAACGCTCTTTTGGTGCTCTCCAGTCGGGCCACGTGCTCCTCTGGCGTCGGCAGACGCGCCTACAGTTTCGACAGCTCGAAGAGGCATCCCGACCTCTTTTTTTTTTCTCTCCGACAAATGGTGGGTTAAATGGCCTGTGTGCGCGTGTCGTGACGCAAGCCTGAGACCTCTTGTCTCCCCCCGAACGCACCCCGTGGTGCCACGACGCGCTTTCCTTTAACTCAGCGCCATTTTCTCCACAAGTTTCTGTGTAGCTGTGTGTGCTTGCATCACTCGACAACGCTGCGCACTGTTGCGAAACTGCGGAGGCGTCAACCTGTGCGCCCACGTTATATAAAAGTGGCGTGCGTTTCCGCGAAGCTTTCAACTCCGATCTGAAGAGTGGCTGCAGGCGACCTGGGAAGACAGCCGTTTCCTAAGCCGTATACTGCGTTCGTAGAAGCTGTCATTTTAGATGCGGAATTCCGCCTAATACCATCTTAAGCATATACTGCATTACAATTTTTTAGCTGTTTCTTTTTTTTTTTTTGCTGTTGAATCCTGTATTTTTATTAAAATAGAAGTAAGTAAAGAAGTTCTCGCCATTTCGTGACGAAGTCTAACCCTTTTCTCTGCATTATTAGGATAAAAATAAAATTTAAGAAAAAAAAACATATAGCCTTGCGTTATTATGCGTACCTGCCTTCAAGATGTGTCTATGACACCTGAAGCCTCACCAGGGCCTGTAAAGCTGTGTTTACAGGTTATCAACATTCTGCTTTTCACTTTTCTTAAAGAGGTCAAGGGCTCAGCGTGGGACGTCTCATCCTTGGTGCAGACTGTGATGTCGTCAGCATACACATTGCAAACTGGTACGAGGAAATGGCTTGAGAACACTATTCATCATCTTTTGAAATCAATCCGAAGGGCAAACGATTGTAATCTTACGCATCAAATGTAGTGACAAAGGACGTGTACATTTTATATTATTCTTGGAGCGGAATATGCCAAAGCCCCTCGCAAAGGTCTATACGGGAAAATATTTTGCAGCCTCCGGTTTCTTCAATTATTTCGTCAATCTTAGGCATTGGAAAAGGAAATATGTCCGTTTGGCGATTCCAGATCTGGTAATCAGTGCACAGTCGCAGGGATCCGTCTTCTTTCAGAGCCAGAGTAATAGGCGACGCGAACCGATGGCCGTATTATTCCAGCATCAAACATACATTGGAACTCATTTTTCAACCCCAGTTTCTTTTCGCGGGATATACTGCAAGGCTTTTTTTTTTTCTGACCGGCGTAGCATCTCTCAGTTTAAAAGGAACACCAAATTTAGTTGCAGCCAGAGGATAGTTGCCGAGTACAGACAAGTTCAGCGAATTTTTCACGAACGTCTTTTTCGCACTTAACAAGGTGGTCCGCGACGTTCAAGGGTGCGCACATCTCTTGCAGCAGTTACTTCATCATTCCAATGAAGATTCACTGTCTTCATATCTGGTTTCGAAAGCAAGAATCGCGTCCGCCTCGGTGGATCGTTGGCTGGGGTGCTCGGCTGCTGACCCGAAGGTCGCGGGTTCGATCCCGGCCGCGGTGGTCGCATTTTGATGGAGGCGAAATGGTAGAGGTCCGTGTACTGTGCGATTTCAGTGCACGTCAAAGAACACCAGATGGTCAAAATTTCCGGAGCCCTCCACTACGGCGTCCCTCATAATCATATCGTGGTTTTGGGACGTAAAACCCCACATATTATTATTAAAGTAAGAATCGCATTTTTTCATGACAAGGGTGTCGATGTTAGCCCTCCGGCCTTGATATGAAACATTTGCCTTCGCCTATTCATCATATATTTGTCTTGTCTCATCGAAACTTTGTATCTGCACCGACCGTCCTCTAATTCCTTCGTTACATTTACCATGAGCCTCATTCATTACAACTACATATACACCATTACCAACCACTGCATCAGTATGTAGGGTCTCCATTGATATTGAGTTTAATATAAACAAAGTTATTGGGCGGTTAGAAAAACAGCCTCAGTTTTTATCGTCAGGTGTCTTTTATTAGAATTTTTTTTTGTCCTGGTTGGGTTTCCTGTGAATGAGAAACGGCTGGTTCTGCGTCATTGCTGGTAGCAGATTAAGTTGACAACTCGATTCCTGCCATGAGGATTTTCGAGCTCGCGGGACATTCATGGTGCTTTTCCGGAAGTCTGATCTGTCCAACGCACATTTTGTGTGGTAAAATCAGCGGAGATGTTTCTGAAACATCACCATAGTCCCTCGATGGTTTTAGGTGACGTTACTTGCACCAGCCTCTGAAATTTCTTATGTAAGCCATGAAAAATCAGTGGCACCAGACTTCGGTAGTTTGCCTACTGCAGACTTTGCTATGCGGATCCGACTGCTGCAGACTTTGTCACGTGAAGAAGCCGATTTTTCTCGTTAAAATATTTCTGGTGCTTTCCTGAGTGATATGTGTAATGAAAAGTTAAATCCCAGCTTTGAAACCGGTTTTTTTTTTTTTTTTGTCAAAAGCAGCCAAAAAGTTCGTTCTTCACTGTTTCCATGTATCCGTCATATGTCCAGCGTAATGGATCTCGTACAACTTCTTGGCAAGTCCGCTGAGAAACTGACGCATGTTCTAGATGTGCTTGCAGAGTTCATGCCAGGAGTTCTCCTCACACGAGTGTTCATAAAACTGGATCCAAGTCTCTGGGCTTGGCCTTCTCCATCAAAGATGCCGAGCTTTACCATCTCCTTGTTTTTTTCGTTGATGGCTTGAATAACAATAACAGATTTTCGATGAGATGCTGCTGTCGCTCGGCGTGTTGGTGCTGCAGGCGAAGTATTTCTAGCCGGCCATGAAAAAGACGGCCTTGTTAGGTGAAGTTCTTGTTCTCAGCTGCACCAGCTGTATCATGATGTGTTCTTGAAATTCGGAATGCTTCAATGCTGTATTCAGTGATGCTTGAGCATCAGGCAGCTGCAGCGTCTCCCCATGCAGCCTCCTTGGGAGTGATGATGCTTTCAGGGAAATAATACTTGACATCTTCAGCCACGTCACAAGTTGAAAAATATGACTTGCAGTGTGTGTCCCTGGATATGCTTGTCAAAATGTCAAAAGCTGGATATGCTCAGCGTTATCCACACGCTAGAGGCTTCTATCCTGTCGATTACGCCAAAGAAATATTCCACGACAGTCGTACACAGACCCAAAGAGCGATCTCTTTATTATTCTCATTTTTCTTCTCTCCCCCCCCCCCCCCCCCCGTTCCCACCAAATCTGTCCCTACCGGCTTCATAGCGTATCTATGGCCCCTGAAACCTCACTAGGGCCAGTAAAGCCGAGGTTACAGGTTGCCAACATTTGTTTGTTTTTATCGCAGCCGCCGCTGTGTTCTAGCGGTTACAATGCTCGGCTGTTGACCCGAAAGACGCAGGTTCGATCCCTGCTGCGGCGGTTGCATTTCGATGGAGACGCGATCCTAGAGGCCCGTGTACCGTGCGATTTCAGAGCACACTGAAGAACCCCAAGTGGCTGAAATTATGCGGAACCCTCAACTACGCCGTCTCTCATTGCCTTAGTAACTCTGGGACGTTAAACCCCACAAACCAACCAACATCTTTTTATCGTATGCACTATTTGCTTATAGCAAAAAAAATCTAGCCTTCTCAATGAGCACGCAATAAGTGACCTCTTTGGATTCATTCCTTTCTTTTTTAAGAATAGGGGCTGTGAGAGAATTGACATGCATTCGTGTCATTGCTCTATACCTGAATGCAATGCTCGTCACTTCAGACATTCCTCACTTCTACATGAAGCCCCGGTCAATTTCAATTAGGACTACACACACGACTTTCGTGTGTCGCATACCATTCGTGGTGGTTTTTACATATGCCTGCATCAGCCGTACTTCGAAGTATTTCCAGGCGGCAGCCATCTTTTCTTGGGAGCTGTAGGAACCGGCAAAAAGCACAAAAGGAAGCAAGAGGTGATAACGTCGCTCTTGTGGAATGTTTGTATACAATGTTCGCGCGTCGCGGATTCGGCGTCAGTTGCGCCGTCATCCAAATGGCAACTCAGAGCAGGCTTGCGCAGACAACTGGCGACTGGGGCCCTGATGAAGTGCGCTTGCTCTGACCGGGCGCTTGAGAATAACGGGTTCCGTTCTGTACGAGTTCCACATCCCTTATCACTATCGTAGCTTTTGACAACGTATGTGTGAGATGGATGTGAAGCTATCGATACAGTGCCCACTATACTGTAGCACTGTGCCATGTTAATTTTCGCTGTTTTCAGCACGTTGAATGACAATGCCCCTGTTTAAATAGAGCAACCTGCAACTGATCCGCAGTATCAGTGTCAGAGATAATCGAATCAGAAAACCATACAAGAACTAGTGAGTTTCTTGCGATACGCCGGCCTCAGAGAACCCCTAACATTTCGAGACTATACTTTTTTTCCCTCTCACGTGCGTCGCTCGTGAGAGGGAAGCTCCCACCACCGCCTCGTGCGAAGGCTAGTAAACCGTATGCTCACATCTAGCTCACCTCCCTAATTTTCCTCTTGTGTCTCTGCTCTGTCACTTAGGAATAGTTCTTCAATGCTCATCATGGCAGCGGCAATGGGACAATGACACCGTGATCGTCGCACTGATTATCAATAGAGGATTGTACCTGCGTAGTAAGAGTGGTTTTACTAATTTACACGAATTCGTGGGCAATGTCCCTGTAGCTTATTACTAGAGGCCGGATTTATAGGCACTAAAAAAATCGGGTTTTAGGCGCCAAAAATAGGCAGGAAAAACACAGTTTTAGGCCCCCAAAATCACGTAAATATAGGCACAACATAAATTTTTACAAAAATTCAAATTTTCGAAAACAGACGTGCGTGACCTGTGTCTACGGCAGGAACGCAAGACAAAGTTATAGTTTATGATGGCACAAAGGCACCAATTGTTTAGCATAGCCTTTCAATTGTCTTTTTTCCCGCACGGTTTGCAGAACGTGGTCCCTCCTTTTATTGTCCAGCATGGTGAGTTAAGTGTCCACCGTCAAAGAAACACGCTCCTGGGTCTCTTTCTTTTAGGCATGGCTGAGAAGGGCAGCACAGGAGTAAATAGCCAGACCGCTAAAACGCCAGAAGGGTCTTTTAGCCTCGTATTAACCGGGTCTAATCGCACAGGGTCAATTTCTCCTCTGTCTGTGAACACCTCACCGGGTTTGAGCATTTAGAACAGGCACGAGAAATGCATGCACTGGGAGGGCGCTCTACTGAACTCGTCTGCCAATATTTACAACGCTACGCGCCCCGGAAAGAGGTGAAATGTCAGACTGAACGCCGCTTGCCCTTAATCTCACGGGCGCACGCCCCAACATGGTGGAGGTGACGTACAAGGAATGGTCCTGCGTACGTCACGGTAGTACGTGACACTGCGAGAATTTTCGAAGCGACATGTGTAATTTGTTGCTTGAATAGAAGAATGAAAGTTGATAGAAATATTAAAACGTACAAGCGGAATCTGTGCGCTTTTTTATTTATTATATTTTTTTTACTCCTAATCAAGCGAGACGCGAGACTCAGCTTCCTCCATTTCATTTGCGTTCATGTTCTCGCCGTTCCGGCGTCGTGCCGGCGCCAGCCCTGACAACGCTTGGCGTGTTTTTTGTGCATCGTCTGTTAGAGCAGTTCCAGCGGTGCGACGCTGTGTGTCGTTGTAAGGATACACGAGCCTCTCCAAACGTGTGCACAGGCAGTACACTACAGAGAACGCCGAAACGACACAACACCGCTTGCGTGCACGACCTGGCTTGGGCGTGTCATACAAATGTAACCTCGCGTGCGCATAACGTGTTGATGCGTCTGCGTCATCTGATCTTCAGGCTCCGAGTTGCTCCGGTACCAAAGAGGGCAGGGAAGTATTTTGGCTTGTGAAGTCTACACGGGGTGAGTGGCAAAGATTTCAAGCTCACCTCCTCGCATCATGCTTTCGCAGCTCATAATCAACCAATTAAAAAATATTTTGTACAAAGCTCTCGATTGGGCACGCAACGACTTGCGTGCCACTCAAGAACCACTCAAGTGCCTAAGATTTCTGATGTGACCTGGTGAAGCGCCCTTTAAGAAGTAAATTACAAGCAAAACAAAAACCACGTGGACATCTGATTGTTTTTTACCAACTCCACGGTTTCGCATTCGTTCTCCATCTTCCTGCGGCTCCACAGAGGCACCTCCTGTTCCTCCCCCCTCCCCTCACACACACCCAGGTCTTCAAGGAGGTGCTTCAATTCTTTGGGAACACCGGACTGGAACTCCTGCTGTAAAAGCCGCCCGCCACGTCCTCGGCCATGGACGCCACTCTCCTCTTCTTCCCCTCTCTTCCCACCTTTATTTTCCTCTCCTCCCATTTAGGGTTACAGAAATAGCGTTTTTTCCTCTCCTCCTCCCCCCCTCCTCCAGCCGCTCGCGCCATGTCAGTGCGGTGGCATAAGGTGACAGGCGCGTCCCATTTCACTGCTGCTAGCGCTTGCTTTCCGGAAGTTAGTTGAACTAGGGAACTAGGTTGCAGCCCATACAGTTCCGAAAGGTCAATTTTGCCCGGTAACATAAATAACGGTCTCCAACTGTACTCGAAAGCAAAATTTGAGGTTAAATAGTGTTCATATAGGCACCGATTTGGAAAATAGGCATTTATAGGCTTTTATAGGAATTTAGGCACAAACGTCAAAAATAGGCATTTATAGGCACTATAAAAGCACTATAAAAAGCCCTCCCCAACCCCTAATTCGTGCTCATATATCAAAGTGGCACGATAGGAACGCAAGGAAAAAAATAGGCATTTGCCTAAAATCCGGTCTCTACTTATTACCAGTCGAGTTCTCTACCACTGCGCCCCGTCGCGTCACAATGTCCCCTTAGCTCAATGACAACAAAATGTCTTAAAGCTCACGATTAATATGACGAGCGTTTAAAAAAGTCATTAAACAATAAAGAGTAAATCTTTCGAACTCTCTAACGCAGAATGTGTAGAAGCAAACCTGAAATACTAGCGATTGCATTTGTCTTAGTTTCTCTAAGTTTGTGCAAGCTCATTGTGCACTAAACATTGCAGAAACAATATGTCGTTCTAACAAGATCGAGAGTCAACGCTTGCAAATAAAGAACCCTAAAATAACGGGCAATAATAATAATAATAATAAAAAAGACGTGTCACATGCCTGGGTACTTCTGTTTGCGGATATACTGTAAGGAATAGGAAATATGAATAGCGAGATAAGCAGCTGAAACAAACAAAAAAAAAGGTAACCTACGCGCGATGACAAGAAATAACTTGCGATTTGTGAACTTAATCGTTTATTAAAGACAATTCGCAATAAGTACATGTATAGTGAAAGAATCAGATGGTTCTCGCTTTTTCCATCAAAGTCACCTGTAACGACTCCTTCTATTGCCTTCCCCATTGCCTGTACTTCGCAGGCCCGCCTAGAAACACATCTGGCAAAGCGATCGCATTCCCACATGAATTGTACTGACCACTTTTAGGACTTCGGGCGTCGTTCCTCTTACACGCCATCAGATCATTTATGGCGGCGCCCCAATCACGTGCCCCATGACAATCCGCCCTTTCGTGCGATGGTGTTTGGCGGCTGCTTTGAATAAGAACTCGAGCGATTGCAGTGATCACAGAGTGGAGCTGCAACGCGCGCGTGCCAGGATTCCATAAGGGCGACACCCGGCCGTCCGCTGCCCATATCGCGAAAAGGTACCGATTAAAATCGGACCACTCGACACGACCAATAGCAGGTTACGATTCTCGTTTCTCGCTGGGATGGATTAAGCCGCTGACTTCTTTCATCAGCGCGAAAGGATCTTCAAGTAATGCAGTGGGCGTGAAATTGCGCTTGGTCACCCTCATTTCGTGGCGCCGTCGACTGCACGCGTTCACTATATGCTCTAAATCATGCGGTACGCCAGTACGTACATGTATGTACAAGGGGCGGGGGGTCAAAGGTTTGCAGGCTGCTGTCCCATCTATTCCTATGGCAGCGCGGCCTGCGAAGCTTTGTCCGCCCCTGTACGTACAACTCGCCTAGTACTCTAAATGGAATTAGCGTTGAAATGACCTTTTTAACACCGAAAATGTTCTATCTCAGCGTAAAATGTCGTGCACCAAAAAAATATCATCATCATGAACCGGCACGTGGCCTCTTCGTCCTCTTCATCATCTGTTGAAAGAGAAAGAGGAAACATATTGGTGAAAAAAAATTCCTCGGGTCCTGTCAGTAACTCCTCAGGATCAATTAAAGTTCATTGTCTGTCTGTCTGTCATGAGGCAGCGAGATTCGAAACTTCGTACCCATGATCAGAAGGGGAGCGTCTTAAAGGGACACTAAAGTCAAATATTAAGTCGTCGTTAATTGTTGAAATAGTGGTCCAGAAGCCTCATAGTGCAACTTCGTGCCAAGGAAATGCTTATTTTGAAATAAACCACGTTTTAGTGGTCCGCACGGCATTAGCGCACTTCGCATCACCCGCCTGAAAACGGGCCTTCTGGCGTAGCAGTTGCCTTGCCCGCCTTTACTGCGCGGCCGCCGACAATAGTAGAAGCAGATCACTGCTCGAAAGGGCACGTTGCAAGCCTTGCCCAAGTTGCAGTGGATCTCGTAATTCTCCGCACGGAAGTGCAGCGAGCCCACACGTAGATTTTTTGGCGGGTTTGCACACTGGCACAGAACCACTTCTGCTATTGGCACTCAGCCACTTCTAGCGTAGGGGTTCGTTTTGAGGCACCCAGTGGAAAGTCACGTCGGTTTCTTTGCTGAAGCTTAAGCGGCGTACACCATTCGGGCATCCGGCAACATCACATGCACGCGCCATTTTGTCGTACTTTCCGTCACAGCAACTTTCGTGAGCGTGCAAAGCACACGCAGCAGTACGCGATGCCGAAACTTTACCTCTGAGACACGACCGCGCGAGCGAAGCGCAGTTCGGCGAAAACTGAATTTTTGAATCACTCGCGCCGTTCCCCATGGTAAAGCCAAGTGGTTTCTATTTCCATGAATCAAACAGAAACGGACAAGCAGCATTTTAATCCGTGTTGTAATGCACGGAAAGGTTCTTTTTATTGCAACTGGTTCGATTACTAGTGACTAATTGTACTCAGGACCCTTCACGTCATCAGGATCATTCCAAGATATCCCACTCGTGGCGCATATGGTGTCGTACATTTACCTTGATTTCTCGATTAGTAAAGCACTGCTGTTGATAATATTGACGTTTTCGACGTTCTCAAACAATGATCTTTCACTCTGACGAAAACTGTTATTTGCCTTTAGTGTCCCTTTAACCACTCCGGCTATCCAGGTACGCTGACAGTACATAGCATAGCCTTGTACAGTATCGTATAGCAAGGGGGCATAAAAGAGAATTGAGGGATGAGGAGGAGAGAAATGAGGAGGGGCGAGAGTACAGGATATCATATAACGAATGCGAAAGAGAGTAATAGGGAGAAATAAATGCATAAAGAGAAAGAAAGAGAGGAATAGAGAATCAAAGAAAGAGAAACAAAGAAATGGAGAGAGAAAAAAAGACAGAAAGAGGAAGCAAGCGAGAAAGAGAGAGAGAGAGAGAGTGAGATAAAGATAGTGGAAAGAAAAAGAGAGAGAGGAGATAAATAGAAATAAACAGAAACAAGAAAGACAGAAAAAAAAACGAAAAAAAAAGAAAAAGAAAGATAGAGAGGAGCAAAAAAAAAGAGAAAACCAAAACGAAACAAAAATGGCTGCCCAGCTCTGCACTTCCTTCAGGCTTGTCACCCCTAGTGCGAAGCTGCCTTTTTTTTTTTCATTTTTCATGCACTGCTGCGGCACCTACATATTCTGGTGACATGCAAACTACCTCGTTGGTTTGCTATGCAGATAAATGAAGGAAGGAAGCAAACAGAAAGGGAGAAGGCAGGGAGGTTAACCAGAAAGACTTCCGGTTGGCTACCCTACACTGGGGGGATTAGGGAAGGGGAATAGAAAGATGAGAGAGAGTGGAGGAAGAGAAGGAAAAGAGAGAGAGGCAGTGAAATTCAGTGCAGTGTGTGGAACTGCACCGCAAGTTAGAGGCGTTCACACAAGCCCGTCGTCCTCAAAAAGCACAAGAGGGCTTTCTACTGCCTTGTGGGCTGTCGAGAGATGTGGACGGTGCTGTAATATCACCTGCACAGAAAGTGGTCGATCATCCAGTCGCCGCAATGCGTTGGCAAGTACTTGTCTCTCTGAGGCAAAACGAGGACAGTGGCACAGCAGGTGTTCGATATTTTCGTCGGTGCCGCAAACATCGCATGCCGCACTGTCAGTCACCTCCGATTAACGTTGTATATGCTTTCGTGAAAGCAACTCGTTGGTTTGCTATGCAGATAAATGAAAAACTTACGTCGCATATGTACCTGATAGAATTAAGCTTACCGTCATTCAGAATACAGTGCATTCTTCCCACTCATTCGACGATCGAGTGTGCAGTCTCGCTGTCAATGTTAATACACATAAGATATACCTTTCAGAGGCCAATCGAAGTAACTATACAGAAAAAATATGCCGGTTATTTTGCCGTTCTCTGCAGTGGTGTTAAATCACGATGCTTCATGTCATTAAATACGTACGCGTAGTAACACTGTAGTGAAGGATTAGAGGAACTCCCTCTTTAATTCATGTGCGGTGCGGTGAAGGATGTAGCCAAACACATGAAGGCTGGAACACAACGTATAATCTTAAACTTAAAAGATGTATCAAGGTAACGCACTCGTAATAGGGTTGCACTTTAAACCAAAAAGGCCCGAGGAACATGCAATGCCCTACAGTGATGCGCTCACGTTCGCGTAACCATCCTGATACAAGTAAGATGGCCCGGAAGACTAGCAGTATTAGGAGACCATCAAGAGTTCGTCAGCCAAATGAGACATGACGCTGCGAAAGCCCAGAACGAACTGAGTCTTTATTCTTTCAGCATCCCATTTCCCAAATCCCCAGGCATGACACTTCAACACACAAAACAACAGCGCCGCGCAGGGCGCTGCGTTTTAGCAATTAACATTGTGACACATCCGTAGCACAGCAGGCCGGCGCTAGACCCACTTGGCAGATGACCGGGAAGGAGCGGCGCGGCTTGATGTGCAGCCTAGCAGAAGGTCGTCGCGGCACGGCATGATAAGCAGCCGGGCGAGGGGTGGCGGAGCAGACGATCCGACAGGTAAGTGCCAGCCATTCCCAGGAATCGGCCAGGTACCGGGCAGGACTCGGACGACTGGAACACTAGCGTCCGCACGAGTGCGACCCGTCAGGAGGCTGCCCAACGGTTCTACCGGGTAGCCCTCGCAAACATGGTTGACATCTCGAACGCCGTGTGCTTGCGTGACCGCTACTGTTCTTGATGATGATGATGATGATGATGACCTCGTGTGGATGGCGCTCACCCAACAAAGGGGGGATGGGCCAAGAACCGGGTGGCAGGAGGCTTAAAGTAATGGTCTCTGAAACTAAATCCATCTGGAATTTTTTTTTAAATAAAACATCTAATAAATGAAAATGCTTAATGAGCAAGCGGTCAGACTATCGGAGTTTTGTGACAGAAATAACGACGGATTCCACATCCAGAATAAGAATAGATAAAAATAGGCTAACTCGTTAATCTGTTTGTTTCTTTGATGTATTCGAACACAGTAGAGCAGACATCCCTGTGGCAGTAACCTAATGAAGTGGCGTTCTTGCCTGCTCTGGCTTCTTCCTTTTTCTTCTTCACCGCCACCACCCCGCGCTCACTTCTTGTCCGCAACGTGCCGCATTCATCGCTGCTTTCTTCATCTTCTTTCCTTCTTCCACCACAGACACCTTGATATATAATTACATTAAGAAACTTCAGCTGCTAGACAGTTAATGGCATTAACGTCGCTCCCATAACACGGGTATCAGGCAGGCCACCCCATCTTTAAACACTACTACGGAAAGAAAGGCACGACTTCATGGTCGTTGATAGGCGGCTTTGTTTTTGTGTGTGTGTGGGGCGTGCGTGCGTGCGTGCGTGTGTGTGTGTGTGTGTGTGCGTGCGTGCGTGCGTGCGTGTGTGTGTGTGTGTGTGTGTGTGTGTGTGTGTGTGTGTGTGTGTGTGTGTGTGTGTGTGTGTGTGTGTGTGTGTGTGTGTGTGTGTGTGTGTGTGTGTGTGTGTGTGTGTGTGTGTGTGTGTGCGTGTGTGTGTGTGTGTGTGTGTGTGTGTGTGTGTGTGTGTGTGTTTTGCTATTCTTGACTGCTCTGAGGTAGTAATGAATGTGTCTATTTGCGATCTGTGTTCATGAGGGTTGTTGTAAAGATCGAGTGCATGGTGGTATAGCCATAAAAAGTTGAACGGCTGGGTGTCAGGCAACAAAGGGACTGTTAGCAAGTAATTTATTTCAGGCGACATTGCTCAGTTTTATCTCTTTAGCAAGCTGAACTCTCCAACGTTGTCCAACAATGCGAAATATTGTCAGTGTTTTGCGGGCACTAAAACACGCGCAGTTTATAATATTTCTTCACGCAAATGATTCTTCTCTGTGGGAAGTACCAGCAGAATACGTTGACCGTGCGATATTTGCATACCAAATGAGGAAGCTGTAAAGCAGATAAAATTAGTCCAAGCGTATACATCTGTTTGTAGCGAGAGGTACATTGGCCGTATTCTCGCCGTTTCGCTGTGGCCGGTGGCCGCACCGCTCGCCGCGTCCTCTGGCATGACGCCAGAGGAGGAGCCAGTGAAACCGCGTTGCAACCGCGTCTCCAGTTGAAAGTCAGCGTTGTCTGTGTGTGCGCATGTTCTACTCTGTCCGCGTTCAGTCGCGCTGTCCAAACTTAAGAGAGGAGGAGACGGCGTTGCATCGTATATATAGAAGGGGCTGCTCGGTGGGATTCGTCGGCAGATATGGAAAGTGACTGAAAGAAGCCAGGCTTCGTCGTCGGAACGAAACCAAGAGGAGGCAGCGAGCCGAGGAGACGGAGGAAGAACGAGCCGCACGCCTCGAGAAGCGTAACAGTACAAAGAACCAATCTAAACAATTGACAGATTTAGTTGGGCGCCCGCAGCAGCTCTGCGGACGCAGCCTGCCACCCATTTCTTATGGCAGCCTATGTCCGCAAAGCTGTTGCGGACGCTCAACTAAATCTGTCCAATACGATTAACCATACCTCTCACTACGCACACCCAGGCATAAATGAGTTAAGCCACAGCCAATTTTTTTATAGAAGTCTCGACGGCCTGGCCAATCAATAGACGCGTCGTCATGTTAAGGTGGCAAGGTTGACTGTTTACAAAATTAATATTAGTAATTTTGATAGTTTGTTATTATGTGGTTCTCTGGTTCCGGCTTCCCTTGTGTGCCATGGTGTTTTCTCTTCTTTCGAACTATATTTTTATTTCTTTGGTATTGTTTGATAGGTACAATTCCTATGACGACAGAGGCCGATCTAACATACTCCGTGGAATTCGGGACACTTTCTATATACTCCCATGTAACAAGTAACTCTGCTTAGCA
This sequence comes from Rhipicephalus appendiculatus, assembly GCA_030522465.1. NCBI lineage: Eukaryota > Metazoa > Arthropoda > Arachnida > Ixodida > Ixodidae > Rhipicephalus > Rhipicephalus appendiculatus. The sequence continues at coordinate 11,938,087 of JALIZH010032945.1, read as the reverse complement.
CGTAATGTTTGACTCGTTGGTCATCAGATTGGTGAGTCACGTCCCTTCCCCAAATACGTTGATGTTTGGCATGGGGCTTTCTGCAGCATCTGAAACAGCAATGAGTCTCAAATTTCAATTATTGGGGCTGTTCTCCGATACATGTTATTGTATGCACAAAGGAGTTCAGTATGAATTTTGCTTTTCCTTCTTCTTTATATTCCTTTGTACGCGCAACGGTCATCCCAACTACGGAAGCTGGAATGTTGCCCTGGCTTAAACAGAGTCGATTTGGTAGAGAAAACTATGATGGTTTGTTCACTTAATAGAGCAAGGAGGAAGGGTTAGGGGAATTCATTTTTGCAATTAAACGCACTGAGGGTCTCTAAAGACATTCTAATGCTCCACGCTTAGGTTGCAGATGCGCCGTCGTGTTACCTATCAAGTGTTCTACTGTCGTACATATTTCGCGCCCGTTGTCAATCGTTGATGTGGAGCTGAGGGAAAGAGATAGAAAAGAATAAATGGTGGCGGAGGAGGTAAATGCAGCAAAGGTAACCAGAAGGAAAACTCTGGTATCCTACCCTACCCTACGAACAGGGGAAGGAGTACAGAGAGAGATTGACACGGGGAGCACAAGCACACCTTCACAGTCGGTCACTATACTGTATTACTGCCGACGGTCACAGTACATTATCACTTTTCTACATTATCGCATTTCACAACAAACACTGATTCAAGCTTCAGCCACTTGTGCAGGTAAGTTGCCATTGAATATTGTAGCAGTGGTGCCGAGGATACTTACTAGCTCCCCATGCTGGAGGGTCAAGTTCCATTCCTCGCAGGGAGCAAAGTTTTCTTAGTCATCTTTTGACGCACTCGTTCTTTCCGGAGAAGGAAGATACGGAGTCAGATCAAAGTTAGGGACGGGCAAATAGTGCTGCAGCTTATGTGATCACACACAGCATTCGCACTGATGCTTGAAACTTCAGCTCCTCACGTCTACAGCCAAGTCAAAGTACACTTCAGTCGCCAAGTACGATTTCCGAAGAGAAGAAACCGCGTGCTGCGAGCATTGTATTTTAAGTCTCGAGCTGATGGTGAGCGTGAAAACCCAAATGTCGAACCCTCCTTGAAACAACGTGTTCAAAAATTCAGTCCAACAACGGCCACTTGAAGATGACTGGAGCGCATAACCCATATATAAAGCCATAGTTGTTGCCTCCTATCTCAAGATCCTTGCCCCAGGGCGGGCACTTCAATAGACTCAGTGCGTTCGCAAACTGGCCGTATCAAAGCAATGATTCAGTGCACCCAATCTCTCCACGAGTACATTACATTATAAAGTGAAAGGTCAATGGACGCAATGCTCCAGACGAAGTTGTAACTACTGTTTGGACCAACAGCAGTACTTTCAGCTAAAGGCGAATAATGATGCAGCTTCAGCCGCTCTTTTCGCCGACATGATATCGGTGGAGTTCCCCACTTCGCGATATGATGTTTTCTAATGCTTCTCTCGAAAATATTATGCATGGACGTTGACTGCGTATGATCAAATCATGTTCGGGAATCCTGTTGTGCATGGAAGACAGGCGAGTACAAAATTTGTGAAGGTTTGCATGAAACTTTGTCTCAGATTATAGCAGCTACACTGGGCCGTCTGTCAGTGTCACTCATGGGGGGTCACAGGTGTCAAGGATGAAAAGGAAGGCTATTCTTACCTTCCAGGGCTCTGAAATGCTGCAAAAAAAATAAACGTTTTTTTTTTCTTTTTTTTTTTCAAATGGCTGACGCCAGCTCTAGGGAATGACACACATTGGCGGGATCATAAAGTATGTAGTTTAGGTTATTGATATATAATTGTTGGGGTTTAACGTCCCGAAACCATTATATGATTATGAGGGACGCCGTAGTGGGGGGCTCCGGAAATTTCGACCACCTGGAGTTCTCTTACGTGCACCTAAATCTAAGTACACGGGCCTAAAGCATTTTCGCCTCCATCGAAAACACGGCCGCCATGGCCGGGATTCTTTAAATTAATAATGAAATCCTATGGTTTCACTTGCCAGCATGGCTTTATTATGAGAAACCCCATATTAGGAGGACTCCGGATTAATTTTTTCTACCTGGGTTTCTTTAACGCGCACTTAAATCTAAGTACATTTCGACCACCATCGAAAAGCACTAGCCGTGGCCGGAAATCGAGCCGCCGCCCTCGTAACGCCAATATAGCCGCTAAGCTACCATAAAGGATGTTAAAGGTGACATAGGTCAAAGACTTGGGGACGAGCGTTAGTCTTCTTTCTTTCGCGCTAGTTAATATTAATTTCATGAGAAACCTAACAGCACAACCTATTATTCTTACTACAGTGACTCCTAGTTCTGTACACTCTAAGATAAAAAAAAAGGTCAAAAAAGGGTCACGGCACCCTGTCTCTCTTCGGTTATCTATTTGACTCCTTTTTGGAACGGTAGACTCAGAAAATGAGAGTTAACTTTTCTGCAAGAGTCAAGCGACTCTCCTGCAGCGCATTTCGACTGGCTTCCGTGCTGAAGGCGTCGCGTATACGTCATATGTATTTCACGAGGTTTGCGTTCGGCACCGTTCGTATGCGCTTTGTGCCGCGGCTCCGCAGCTCGCCATCGGCGCGACGGCACCTCCTCTCTGTCTCCCCTGTCTCTTGGAGTGCGTTGCGTGTTTTATGGTTCTGTTGGTTTTGTGTTCGAGAAAACGTGCGCATCTTCGGTTGCGGAAGGTTGCGGTCACGCCGTATTGTACGCGGAGGCTCCGTGCCGATATTTGGGGACGATATTCATGGAGGGGACGATATTCATGGAGCTGCGGACACGGACAACGTGCGCCTGTTAACGGTGAATGCACCGCTTTCGGGGGCAATAATTATACAGCTTTAGCAGGGCGTCCGCAGCAGCTCTGCGGAAGTAGGCGGCCAGCCATTTCCAATGGAAGCCTGCGTCTGCGTGGCTGTTGCGGATGCGCAACTAAAACTGTCTATTAACTAGTTCAGGACCATTATGCGTGTTTTCGTACAAGCTACCATAATATGAGTGATGCAATCAATTATCAAGGGCGATTGTTTGCTGATCGCAGGTTGTGTCTGCGCTGCTGAAGGCACAAGATGTCGTTTGTGATGCACTTTCGTGTAAGTCTTAATAACAGTTGCATTGATATTGAGGGTATACCGAAATATGGCGGCGCAATTAGCCGGGCTTATTCCGGGAGCAAATTTTGAAACGCTCTTTCAGAAAAGAAGTGCTTTCATTCGCGCATAGGTGGTGCCTATTCAAAACGAGGTTCCCACCTTCTTTTAGCGGAAAATTCGTTTTCGTTGAGAAACTATTTGAAGCGATACACTCACGCCATATGTGTGTAGAGTTACGGTCTATTGCACCAAAACTGATTTTAAATCCAAATGTCTGCGTGCGTTGGTAATTTCCGGAATCCCGGATCGCTTCTCTCGCCTCTTCACTCCAACTGACAGCCACGCTTGGAGAAACGAAGGTACCGTTACGGTCTGTCGCCTCGCCACTCGTGATGGGAAAATCATCAGTGCCGTTTGCCCTGTAAACGAGGCACTCGGTCCTACACTACCATTGGTTGGAAAAGACGACGTAGGAAAAGGCGTGAGTGGCGACCACGCTAAGGAGCCTAGAAGAATTTCGTTTGTTGTTTAAAGGAGGTTCATATCATCTTGTTTGTTACCAAGTGACATGTTGGAAAAGCTAATATTTGCAAGTTGTGCTTTACACGATAATGGCAGATACATTGTTCCTTGCATTGACTGTTTGCATTTTTTTTTTGTGAGCCTTTGTTGTGTCTATAGTAGATCCCTTATAGTTGGGTGTTTTGCAAACTATTCCGTTTTCTCTCACAAGGTCGCGTTCTGTTTTTCAGATACCGTTTTTCATGGCTGCTCATGGTGAACACTAACGAAAACATAACAAGTCACAAGTCTGATGCCTCCAGCCATCAGTAGTACCTTTTGATTTATCTATAATGCTAAGGAATAACTATGGAAACCTGATGCCATTTTCTTCAGTGTATTTCGCAGCATTTAACGCATTACACATCACAGTCCCACGTTTTAATTGACTAAACTCACACGAGCATGTAAACGAGGTCTACCTCAATAGCCGAATTGGAAATCACAGACCATCTTTTCACGCTTCCTATTTTGCTCTGCTGGAAAAACCATGTTATTCCTACGAGTAAAGCTCGTTATATGCTAACGCATTCATGAGTCGACTCACTCAGGCTCACTCGGACTCAGGTCGAGCCATGAGCCTGAGTCTCAGTGAGTCTGGGTGAGTAATATTTTGGTGAGCATCAGTCCGAGTGAGTTTGGTTAGTAAAAACTGTTGAGTCAGAGTCTGAGTGAGCCCTAAGTGCAAAGTACATTTCTTGAGTCTGGGTGATCTCCACTTTTTTCCCGACCTATGGTTAAAAGTCGCCAACCCATTACAAAGGCTGAGCTATAATTTATCATTATCATCACCATCATCAGCTACAGCATCAAAAATGTGGGCAGTAACTGACAAATTCACCGACGCTGCCTGCACCGCTTGCGGGCTGGCCGCACACATGCTTTGGAGTGCGGGTTCGCTCGGCCCGACTTACGGCAAAGCTGAGTGGATGCACTTCTGCGCAGCCCAAACCTTCAAAAGCAAATCCTGGCCGTCCAGTGCGCCCGCGACAGGACCGTTCGGCTAGACCTCTCGGTCCCCTATGCGTACACCGTATGCGTATTGACCTAAGCGTACCTTAGCGCATTATGCTTGGTGAGGAGCTTCCGAAAATAAATACAATGTTAAAACTTATTTTGCGCGGTTCTAACGCTCTCGTTAAATTTTAGTTTAAACTGGATCGAACGTACTGTAAACACCAGTATATACTGCAACCCGCTATATATACACCACTATAATACAGTATATACTATACAGACCGCTATATACAACCACCCCTATATACAGTAATCTCGCTTCCTAACCCCTGCACTGCATATAAGGGCAGTAGTGATGTAACCACTTAAAGGATATCACGGGTACATTTCCTACATGGCGTTAACATGCAACGCCTTGCTGCTTCATCTACCATAAACCAGCTCTGTGTCTATGTGGATGGCGCTACAGCTTGATGCCGGCGCAGCAAAGGCATGACTCTACTATACCCTCGGAGTAAAGGCACGGCTCCATCAAGCAGGCATGCTTGTCTTGTCGGTTGTTGCGAGTCATCTCGCTTATCAGTCGCCAGTCGAGCGCTAGAAAGATCTGAGGGATGCCGATTTTTTCCCCCTTCCTTCCTTCGGGAATGCGCCCCCCTGGCTTGGAGGTGTCACGGACCGGGAGGCCAATAAGGAGGCGAAATGAACGGCGGGAGGGACGCAATCATATCGGAAGCGGGTGCGACGAGCCTGAGTTATGAGCGCGGATGCCTGGCGGCGCAATCCTTGAAAGGCTGCCAAGGTGCCGTCGCGCCGCGTCGCCGGCACGCCAGAAGGTGTTTCCAAATTATGGAAACTTTACCTCCTCCCATTGGCCCCGGTTATCCCGTGCAATTCCAGCGTTGCCATGGTAACGGTCATATTGAACGCGTTGCTAAGTGCATTCCGTCCCGGCATGCCACACCGGCAGCCTGCGCAGGCTCGCGCCTCCCATCGTCTTCGCGCCACGGCACCTTCTCGCTCCCGGTAATTGCCCGTTCCGCCGCCGACGCCGCCGGCGTCTTCATCAACATATGCAAATTCGCTCGCCCCCCGCGAATACATTAGTTATTGGGCACTGCGCAAGCGCGCGTTCTCCGAGCCGCGGCAGGGCGAGCTCCTTCGCGCCTGTCTTGACAAGCGCTTTTCTTGTTTGCCGCGCAGCTCAGGAGAATTTTAATATCGATTTTGACGTCGGGCGCCTCTGACGTTGACAAAGCGCCTGGGATAAATTTGCATCGCGTGCGTGATGAAGGCAGACGTAGGAAAAGCGGCTTGGGCTTCATCGCAACCTGCAGGAGTGCGCCTATATTGGCTCCGAGGCTAGGTGCGAAGGTGGTCCTTAATCTAATCTGCATTTCATTATTTCATCTTGGCCCCAGGCAACCAAACAAAAGCTGCCGAGGTAACGGGTACAAACTCCTCCCACCAACTACCCGCCCAAGTACTTGGTGGAGCCCGTGCCTTGCTACGGCTTGATTGCTTTCGAGAAGGCGAATGGCCAGCCTTAAAAGCACAAACACGTTTTCTTTGGCCGCGAGGATCGCTTAAGCATTTTTTTTGTTTTCGTTCTTTCCTTCCTTCTCGCCGTGCGTAGTACGCATGCGCACGATGGTTCGCTCCAGCGCACAAGCCTGTCGTCAGCTTCTCATTTTTCTTTACTTCTTTGTCGCCGCCATTTTGGCCAGGGTCTATTCTTCTAACGACAGACCGATGGTATATACGTCGGGCCATTACAGGAAACAAATCGATATGGGCAGTCGAGCACACAGATAAAGGAACATCAACTTCTTCTGCACTGCGTCTGACAAACCGCCGCACTAAAGCTATGCCTCTTACAATGACCCATTTTATACCGGTTCTTCCTTCGCTGCGGGCACGACTAAGGAAGCGGGCGAAAGGGAGCGATCGGGAAAACGCGGGGGAAGGGACCCGCAGCTTACATCGGGCCTCATAATCCCTCTTTAAAATGCTTCGACTATCCGTAAACCCAATTCGCTACTGTCTCTCGTCGCTCTCGCTGAGCGAAAGCACGGCGCTTTTCTCTTATCGCTAAGTGTTTATTTCGAGGCGACTGGCGTCGTCGGGAGACGGACAGGAAGGAATCGCGCGCGCAGGCCCGATGGGTTCCCGATAGAGAGCTGGGCAGAGTTAAACTCGTGAAGGATGGATCCGAACGGGGGGGGGGGAATGTAGCAGGGGCGTGGGGAGAACAGCGCCCGTCCCTGTATCCGCTCAGTCAGCTAACACATCTCCGAATCTCCCGTGTACGGCACGGTTCACTGCGCCGGTGGACGGACGGAGATAGCCCGCCGGCTTCGGTCGCTCCCTCGCTCCTCACTCCTTTTGAGAAGAACACAGAGCGCTGGAAGCGTTTTGCCGCAGCGCCGCCGCTTATGCCCGGCCGCTTCCTTTTGTTTTGTGAGCCGCCGTAGGCGACGCCGCATTTCGCTGCTTCCGCTCTTCCTCCGACGGAGAAACTCGCCTAGATATGTATTTCATCCCGACAGTCTACCGTTCGGCAGAAAGCCTGCGCGAGTGGTTAACGAAAGAGAGAGGGGAAAAAAAACTAAAGCTTTTATTTCTCTTCCCTTCTCTTACCTCGCGTGCGCCTGTCTTGCTCACCACTCTTTCCTTCTTTTTTTTTTCTTTGCCTTGGAAATTTCCTCCTTAAGATTGTGCCACTGGAAAACTTTAGATTGAAGCTGTCGGACGAAGTTTCACCCTGGCGCGATGCTGCTTGTTTTGTTCCTTTTTCGCGAGATTGTACGAGGTGCCTGAGAGGATATTATTCTCCCGCCTTGATAAAATCTGCGCAAGCGACTATAGTTATGTTTTCGGGATTATTTTCTTTTCTCCTTCCCTTTCTTTCGAATTCGGCTGAGCACGTCTTCACCTTCGCTGCGACCGTGGACGACGCGGACGTTGGCCGCGAAAGCACCCTGAGAGAGATAAGTGGAAAAGAGCTTCGTCCGCGTTGAAATTCGACAGCTTTTGTGCGGAGCTCTCTCATTCTAAGTACTCAATTATGGCTCGGCTCTTTACTGTGCAATCGGTGTCTTCAAGATGAAAAAAAAAAGATGACACAAAAAACTTGCCACAAGGAAGAGAATTCAAAATTGGTTATTTTTTTATTCGACTACTGCAGTATTAAAGACGCATTGCCAATGTTTTCAACTGCTGTTTCTGTACCGTTTATGTCCTATCTTTTAAGGGCAGTTTACAATCTCAAGTCGTCACAAGCATAGGGCGGTAAACTCGCTCATGAGTCGACTCCCTCAAACTCACTCACACTCAGGTCAACCCGTGAGTCTGAGTAAGTCCGGCTCAGTAATGCGTTGGTGAGTTTGAGTCCGAGTGAGTGCGGTTGGGAAAAGGTTTAGTGAGTGAGTCCGAGTAGTCCGTTTGAGGGAAACTTAGGTGAGGTTGAGTCTGAGTGAGCCCTCAGAGCAAAATATATATCTTGAGCGAGTGTGAGTGAGCTCCACTTGTTTTGCCGACCTATGGTCACAAGTGTTTGTTTCAATAACTTTTGACATAGTGCACAGGAGGTTCCAAGTTAACTTCTAACTACGGCATACCTCCTTCTGTACACGCATCTCTTATAATTATCACCGTTTTATTGAGATAAGTAAACTGATTGTCATTCTGAAAAAAAAATTTTAAACAGGGGTCATATTATAGTAGCGGCTTATATGGGACACCAGCCTTCATTACTGTCGCTAATGTGTTTGTCATACCGCCACACCGATGACTGCAATCGTGCGGGTTTCTACGCTCGGCAACGGGCGGTGGTTTCGGGACAGTGCACTCTATAGTGTCACGAAAATAGGTAAACATAAAAGACAAATTGCGATTGTACACTTTATGTCGATGTCATTTGAGCTCAGACAAGGAAATACAAGCTGGCAATATATTTAGTTGGAGACTATGCAGAGACAGACTCCTTGCACTGGTAAAGTAGTCACGAATTGCAGCTCGAATTACAGCTCGTTTTGCGGCCGGTAGAACTTTTTTTCCATTTTTAAATGGCGTTGCGCGAATGCTCGAAATTTCTAATACCAGTAAAATAGCTTTGCTGCTTTATTCGCACTAGTATTCTTGAATGCGCTATTTGAGATAATCGAATATTCCTTTTCATTAAGATAACGAATAGCAACATGAACATTGCGTAGAATAGAAGACACTTAAGTAGTGACTGTTTCGAATGGTGCCGCTGCAAGAGGGTCTGCGTTGCGGGGCAGACTCAACTGCTTCTGAACACACGCACTTAGGCATATAATGTCCGCTTAATAATTTTCATTGATATCATAAAGATTCTCCAGCCTAGGATTTTTTGTCTCGAGAAGAGGATAACATTTCATTTGATCAGTGTCACCATGTTGGACATGCCTCTAAATTCGATGTAGCTGCGCTCTATGTATATCGCGTGTATTACATTTCGCTCCTATTAGACGAACACAATACTTTGCTTTCATCTTTTGATGACGCGTTCTTCTTTCGATTCACTACTCTCCCTGTCCATGGTGAATTCAAAGAACGATCACCTTTTAGTGGCAGGCTCGTTCAGAACCTGCTTGGGTGACCAGGTCTTCCATTTGTGGGCGGTATTGCACGTATTCAACCCTTTCGGTCTGGTGTCCTACGAAAAGAACATGAACGAAAACGGCTCTATATCGATACATAAGTAATAAATTGAAAGAAGCCTCCGAAGTATCGACAATACAGCTATGGCCACCAGAGGTAGCAGTTTCGTCAATGTCGTCCTCTTCCGAAGTCTAGAAATAAATAACAGCGAGATGGCGGAAAATGGAACAGACGAGAAGGGCAGGAAATCGTCTTTTAATAACATTATGCTCTTTCGGCAGCTATCGCGATCTCATCTAGTGTTTCCAAGAGGCCGAAGGACTTATTTCCAAAGATAAGTCTTGCCTATCGTTAATGTATACCACCCACAGCAATCCACAATATCCATGTCCTATGCAAAGGACACCAGGGCTCGATGGTTGTCAGAGCTCTCCGATTTTAAGGCGAAAGCCTTTAATGTCTCATGCTCACGTCCGTCCGTCCGTCCGTCCGTCCGTGCACTGGCACGGTGCCAGGTGGCCGCCGGGGCACGCCAAAGGACGCAGGTCGCGTCGATCGCGCCTCGCGTCGGACTCTACAGCGCTCACGCTTTGCTTGCGTAGCATCGCTGTGCCCAGCGTGTCCAATCATGCAAGGAAGGGAGACGCGCGCATCGCGTTCCATTCTAACCGACCTCGTCTCAATGGGCACAGGCGTTTGCCGAACACACTTTGGAATATACAAAGCGTCCTTCGATTTTTGTATACTTGATTTAGAGACCTGTTGCTCGTGTAAGCCTCCGATTTCTTGTTGTTCTAATGAAAAATCGAGAAATGAGCCTGAATTACTCTACTCCGTTGGAAGGGGACTCCAACCGTGCGACAGTTATCTTGGATAAGTTTGCTGCATCGTATCATTGCACGTCAGGGAGATAGACGACGACAGTGAGCCACACTTCCGGTGGGTTGTTTCTGCTCACATTAGCGAAAATAATGTCAGCACAGCAGAGGAGTAATCTATTATAATGTTAGATATGACAAAGCGTCCAATAATTAGACGAAGGCTATTCAGGCCATGCGTATCAGGAACGCACAGACTTGCTTTTGGGCCTTTCAGAAGCGTTAACTAGTTGCTTGAGACCTAAATTAGGTCAGAGTGCGAATCGATTGCTAATTATATCCTGGGACATTGCATTATCGAAAAATTATACGCATACTTATGATGGTCCATATTTTCGGCAATCGAGAGGCTTATGTGCGACCACTTGTTTCTTATTACTTTATTTTTTTAAATTAAGAATTGCCGACCACCGACAAGTGGCCTCTGTGGATGCCGAAAGCAACACATGCGTATGCGGTCTTATTTGCTGGCGCCGTTTACTTTTTTCTTGGCCTTCTTATTCTCTTCATTTTTTTTTATATCTGTTCATGTAAGAGTGACGACAAGATAGCAGAGCTGATATGGTTGGTTGCGCCATTTACAACTCTCAACGCTAGCAAATGCAAGAGAAAGCACATCCATCCGCTATTGTATCTCGCCAAGAACTCAACGAACGTCTCCTTATGAGCTTCATGGTGTTTCCATGTCTTTCCCATGGTTGCCGTGTGGTGACTTCAAACCTATAGACGCGTTAGTGTCTTCCTCTTCCGACAGGAAGATGCCAAAACACCAACACGTTTGCTGATGTCTTGAACTCCAGTGCTCTTCTGCCTTCAACACCAAGCTGTGTCAGGATACTCCTCCATTTCTCTCTCCACCAGCGTCATCCCCTTGTGGCAGACCTCTGATTTACCGTCTGGTTCTTGCCGACAAGGCTGCTCCATCGTAAAACAATCAGCGGTGTCGACAATTTGTCCGACCACTATTTTCGTGGCCGCGTATCCCTCGCACACTTCACTTGTGTGCAGGCTGGCGCACAGACGGCACCTAAGATACAAACGAACAAATGTCTCCTTCCGTTCGCGGCCAAAGCTCTCGCTTTTTTTTTCCTTTTTTGCTTTCTCATTTACGTTCCCGTCTCTCGTTTCACGCTTCCCTTTTTCTTTTATTTCTTTTCCGCCCGCTGCTCCTCACCGGACACAGCCACGGTGTAGTTCCTACTTTTTTGTCACTCCATTTTTTTTTTCGCCACCTCCGTGCGGCGATACCCAGGGGCATCGTTAGGAGGCCTCTGTATTCGGGAGAGAGCAAGGTGCGTTGATAAGAGGAGGAGAAAAACCGTCGTTTTCATACAGCCAGCCGTCGCTTTCCTTGTCCCTTCGCTCAAGAGTAGGCCGCACTAGTTTTTTCTGTTTTCCGAGCTTTGTGCTTGCGTGCCTGTGTGCGCTTTCCTAGCAGCCAGACTCGAGTCACTCGGGTTGCCATGGTCATTGGGAAGGCGCGTCCGGCTGTTTGTCTGCTTTTCGGCCTAATGATGCGCGCCACCCACTCAGACGCCTCTTCCCGTTGCCTTGGTGGCCGCGATCTCTCCTCACCTTTCCTCCCTCGCTCCTCACCGGGCGTTGTTTGGGCCCGACACCGCGCGTGTCGCCCTATTAAGCAAGACGGCGTGTGTAGCCTGGGCATCGGCTTCCTGGGCCGGCTGAAACTATGGCCTCGTAAATTGCGCTTGCTTCGCACTCGACGTTAACAAGCTTCCGTGCTGCTGGCGGCAGTGGTGTCTTGTCATATTACATTCCGCGCTATCGAAACGTGTAGGACTCGTGGGCCGAGCAGGAAATTAGAGAAATTACCTTGCGAAAGTTAGACAAATTATTTTTTCTACCATTGCGTGGTTCTAGCGGGAATCGACAGTTGAAGCTGAGCAATGTGTACCTGTGGAGACCGAGGAATTGTTCCATGTACCACACAAAAGATACGTCACCCACACACGAGATATCCTACTCTTCAACGGTGGATCCCTGGCAGCCTAGCCCCGGGCACAACCATTAGGGCAAATAAAGTTTTTTCAACACAACTCATCCCCGTGAAGATGCGCGAAAAAGGAGAGAAAATTCAAAGAAAAAACACTTTTGTTCAATGTTTTGGATCCTGTTTCCATGAAAGAACATATTTGTCATGGCCTAGTGGGACATGACATGTTCGCCGTGTTTCGCGTCTCAGTTTTCGTTAATAATCAAAGTGTGCCACTTCTGCGACTGTCATAACTCAACATATTCGCTCGCGAATATGCGGGCGCGTGAACTTCACACGCAGTGAGCGACAAAGGTTCAATGTACCGTGTACTTTACAAGAGTACGAAACGGTGTTTACGACATAACCACAGAGTGCCGAAGTAAGTGAATGAGTGAGCTGCGCGAGTGGGAGCTGATAGTTCATCAAGCTAGGGTGGAAGAAAATCAGCTGACAGAACCTTATATAGAGAATGTGTTTTTTCAAGAAAGCATTTTTTTTCTTTGTTTAACTTCATCGAAGCTACTTCGTGCAATTATTTACCTACTACAGATATCAGTTGACTAAGCCTTGATCCAACGGCTTCGCGGGAGTCATCACTCTCACTTTAGTACCACCCAAAACATATATAATTTTCCAGCTATTGGTCAATAAAGTCGGCGGATGAAACAATTTCTCGCTCTATAGATCAAAGTATAGTTCAGGTCTGACTGACCATAACATCACTCCACGCGAAGCGATCGATATCTACGTCTATATGGCAGACCCGAATTCCTTAGTACTGGAGTGCTTGGCTGTAACAGGTATGCCAGACAGCTTAAAGGGCCCTTGAACAACGTCAGAAAATACAAAGAACGAGCGCGTTATTCTCTCCTGCCGTCTCCCGTACTTTCTGCACAATTCATGACGCCAACAGTCTGTTCACGTGACGTCATGATGTAATAAGCTCTCGATTGGTCCACATACGAGAGATACCAGCTGTGAATTGTCCCATACCCCGCTTTGCCATGCCAGGCGCACACACGCTCTGCCATGTCTAGCATGACTATCGTGCGCGATCAACTGATTTCACTTCATTTTGTGCGTCTTCGACTGCGCAAGTGGAGATAACAGCCTGTAGCCGAAAAGGTTCGAAATCCTGGTAGGCTCAACGGGTGACATTGTCCGCGTTCTTTATGAAGAAATAAGTGGGGAGGAGGAGTTGCACCCGCAGGAAGGATAGTGAAGGCGAGAAAGACACAACTCTCTCGTCTTTTAACTCGGATCGGTTTAGGTGCCCATTAACAAATAGTACCAGTCGTTCGTGATTACAAATACGAACATTGATATTGGGGCCTGCTATTCCATATATGGAGGCGCTGTTTCTTCCACGGTTGCTGACTGTGCGACCGTCTCTTCAGAGCTTAAAAGCTTGATCTTTATGTAACTGCAAGTACTTGCACTGTTCATTGCCTCATGATGTGATCCCGAGCATTTGCAACATGTCCTTCATATCAAACAGTTTGGTAAGAAAGGGGTGCATAATCTGAAACGCTCATGAGAACTGGAGTTTCAAGTGAAAATTTAAATTATTCAATCATTCGTACTTTTTTGGGGGAAATAGAACCGCTGCATGCGCGCTCGGCGACATCAGCAAAAGGGTTTTAGCGGTAGCTGATGAGTACCACAGAGCGACGCTGCAACCTACTTACGCGGCACACAGCCAGAGTATAGATGCTGATCAGTTTTGCGAAGATAGATTCGCCCACGGCAAAAGAACCCCCAATCATTCACACTCACGAAAACACACGGGAAGTGCAATTTATATTTAATAAACAATCACAACCCCTCAACAACTGACAAATATAGAGCGCGAGCTATCACACAGCACCTCAAAGTATACGAGACGGCGAATATCTCGGTTCGCCAGCGCAACCAGCAACTGCCAACATTTCTCTTTTTCGTATCATTTAGTTTACTGCACGACTGAGCTGGTCGATGCGCGCAGCGTAGGACTGGAGTGCTACGAGTTTATTAAGCTGCGCGAAGCAATGATCGGGCGCCCAGAGGGGGAAAAAATCCAACTGAAACGTCGAGGGGGGAAAAAAAGGAGGGGAAGGTCGTTTTTAATATCTCCCCCTCTCCACTCTGTGTCTCCTCTTTCGTCTGTTCACTTTCAAGCCAGCGTCGATAGGCTTGCTTTGCGTGAAGACTGCACTACTTTCTGTTCGTTTCGGCAAAAATAAGCCGGGTTTCAAAAATTCCCTGTTTATCCTTATTTTTTTGTTTCCCTCAATGCAGGGCCGCCAGCGGTCTCCCTCGTTATTTTTTTGAGCGCCAATACGGCAGGGAGTATGGCGCGTGCAGTCATTGAATGGCAGCGGACGCGCCTTCTTGCTTTTCATCGGATGCTGGCTCCGAATTTTCCGGCCATCTTCCATGGTTCGTGATGCGACGCTGAAGTTGGCTGGCAGAATGCCCGGCCTTTTATGCCGCCCATATTTAACAGGCCGGACCCAGGACGATGCATTAGATGTCTCTCCTTCTCCTCTGTCTCCGTTTTTTTTATCAATTCTTTTTTTTTCGTTCTAGGTGAATTCTGGACTCGTGGAGCAGCGAAACGGAACGTTGCAAGAAGCAGAGGGAAGAAAAAAAAAACTAAAAAATTTTGAGAGGCGAAGAGAGAGACGCCGAGGTGGGGGGGAGACTTTGTTTACAGCTCTCGAGTATCCAGTTGCGAGGCTACAGAGGAAAGCACTTTAAGTGCAGCCCGATGAGGGTATCCCATTGCGGCTGCCCGTCTCGCGCGGAGGCGTGCATCTCTCTCGCCGCTCTTATGAGAGCGCCCCTGCCGCCGCCGCCGCCGCTTCGACCGCCGCCCCCCGTCTCCAGGGCGCATCGCCTGCGCTCTCTAAACTCCACGAACCGCTGTGTTGAATTTTTATTCCCCCCTGTTGGCCTCCTCCGCATCAATTTAAAGTCGCCTTTGATGCTCCGGCATTCGGCCAGTTCCATGCTGCAACTGGCGCCCCGAATCACGTCTGTGAGGCCTGGGGCCGTGTTGACGTTTCGGCTTTTGGGGGGCTGCACGCCTGGACCTACACAGGGCTCGCTGATGCCGTGACGCCCGGCCGGATTTGTCGCATCACCCGCGTATAGGCGGTGTTAAAGATATATATATATATATATATATATATATATATATATATATATATATATATATATATATATATATATATATATATATATATATATATATATATATATATATATATAAGTCACATCTCAACGGGTATGGTGCAACGGCCGCTTGCCCGATGTACCGAGCTGGGAACGTGGCGCTCATGCTAGGCGTACTTTCCGCGCGATGTGTGTAGCCGACATGCCGACGTTGTAGATATTCTGCGAAGTTTCTTCAATAGATGTTTGGTTTATCACGCACGTACCACCTTCGAGGGTTGTATTCGGCGTTTATATCCTGTAAAACACGATCATTCATTCGGTTCGCATGCTGGGCGTCGGATGGTGCTAATATCTCGCGCATAAATACGAATACCACGCTCACACAAGTCATCTCTTGTTCACTGCCAGATATCAATGGCTTGTTTGTAATAATAAAATCTAAATATGGTAAACTTGTATTCGTTAATTACAAGCATAATCGCACTTACTGCTGTTTATCTAGAAGCTGCCAAACTGGACACTTACTGCTGACAACTGCGATAAGTTGAAACAATTGGTGCAGTTAAGACAGACACGTGTGCATGCGAACATGGAATAATATTGAAAGAATATTCTTTATCGAACATTCCGATACATATATCTGCCAAAATGAGAAACATGCATAACGGAACGATCTTCGTCGTCTCCTGACCGCGACTCCAACTTAGCCTGGCGATTGACATAGTGCGAATGGCAGAATTGTAGCGTTGGTCCGAAAAAAAAAAAGAAAGAAGAACTTCCTCATAATTTTGCGCATTATAAAGCATGAGTGCTTTGACTTTCCGCTGGACAAGGCCATCACCTTTGGTCCTAGTGCTTGTCAGACAAATGTGGACCGGGTGCGTAACTGCGCAAGCATGGAAAACTGCAAACCTGGCCTGACCTTCCTTGCTGCCCATTATCGCATCGTCCACAGAAGGTTGCAGATTGATATAATAAAAAGTGGAAGCAGGATAGACAGGTTAGTTAAATGGCGCATTGCGTTAGGTGGTCATGACAGGGTGGTCACGACGCATACAAAGCGGCAGCCCTCGTTCGATACAAAGAGAGACAAACAGAACTCGGGTAACACGCTTATCCCTAACGGCCTCTTGCAACGTCTCCGGAGGCACCAGATCATGCAGTACATCGTCTTCATTTGCAGAAAAAGGACGGGAGCGCAGCCGGCAGACAATGTGAGCCAATTGACCGAGGCATTTGTGGTCATCCTAATAAAGCTCCTTATCGCAGAACACAAGTACCGCGTCAGACCTCATATACCAGAGGAAAGAAAGCCAAAGGGCTAAACGGGTGTTGCTTTATGCGAATCAAGAGCGCCGGAATGTGTAGGCAGCCGAGATTCGCTATAGCCTAAAAAGCTGCATTTCAGCGAAGGTTTAACACAGAACCCGAAATTCGGAATTTTAGCCTGAATTATGATACCATCCCGTCGCGCAACTTTTAATCTGCATGTGTGACACCGAAAATTGTGCTAGAATGATTGAAGGGCCATTTCATGCATCACCATATACATCAGGAGTAGCGCAGTAGCCGTATAAAACCCAGCCAAACATTTCCAGCTACCATTAGACTACATTTCTCTCTTTACACACAATAATCATTTTCTGTCCGTGGACGCCGAACAATGTGCGTTGCTTTCTGGCATCCAGCTGTGGGTTTCATTTTACCCAAAGAAACTGTGGACCTCTTGGTGGTGGCAGTAACGGTTAGCTCAGGTACTCGTTGAATACAGCAAGACACTAAGTTTCAACGCACATGCGTAAGCATTGTGTATCATTTAGTTCACTCTTTTACGCTATCATCGCCATACCCTTCTCCTTTTCCTTTATATATGTAAAGAAAGTGACCAAAGCTCCTCCGGCCACGCTCTCTGCTTTTCTCACATAAAAGTATCCTCTCTGGTTTTTCTCACTTCCTCGTCAATGCAGGTGAACTACAAAAAAAAAAAAAGAAAGAAAAAATAAAAAAAATCATAAACCCGTAGGCTGGGAATCTGCTACAGATGGTAACAATTACACGCAGGGTCATTTATAGGACACGAAAGAACTTGCATGTTCCATGCTAATATGTGTCATTGTTGCGTTTGAAGATGACTTGCGGCGCCCTCACTTGTATTGATTATTGTACTGTTCTAGAGGCTGTAGACCAACACTCAAGACTTTATACGAAGGAGTTACAGCCAATGGCGGCCTACTTTACGTTGGCGTTATGGACATGGCGTAATTGGCGGAAGCCCATCTCCTCACTGAAGTATTCACCAGAAATTTTTCGTTGTTTTTCATTTGAAGTGGTTAGGAATAAAAGCAGGCATCTGTTCACCATCTCGCAGGCGCATCGTAGCCGTATTTCCCTCTTCGCAGCCGTTAATGATCGGAGCTATCACCAGTAATTTCATTTTATGCGCGAACGTAGACGTTCTAAATCACTTAGTGAAATTTTTTATGGTAAACATCCGTAAACCGAAACCAAAGCGCGAGCACACTGGCAAAGCGAAACGGCCACGACACCCATCGCGTCTCATGCACAGCATCACGCGCATTCACCATAGCGGCGCGCGCGCAGAGGAGCGGTGCGCGCATATGTGCCCGGCGGCCGCATGTCCTCTCTCCTCCGTTACGCCTGCTGCAGTCCACGGGGGAACAAGTCATAGAGCCAGCGCCGGTGGAGAGCCAGGCGCGAACAGGAAAGGGCCGAGAAATCGATATGTATCGATTGAGCGACTCTGCAAAAATGTTGTAACGCGAGTTGAGAGAGGAAAAAAAATGCAAGAATAGTCTGTGGCCTTTCTTTCTTTATTTTTTTCGAACTCTAGTATTCGTTTCTTCGGCGCCATTGGCAGTGCGGCGCAGAGGTTCGGGTATATGCGGCGCGCTTTTAGAGAATTTGAGCGCGGGCTGCCTGTCTTGCCTGGAAACAAACATGCTTGAGAGGGACGGCAGTGGCGCCTCGACCAGGCGAAACGAGGGAACAGGGGGGAAGGCCAGAACAGGAGAGACCCTTCCTTTTTTTTTTTCTTTGTTTTTTTTACTCATCCGTTACGGTTCCTGAAACAGCCCCTCCCACGCCAACGTCGCGTCTCTGCCTGACGCCCTCTCTTTCTTTAAAAATGCTCAGCGAAAGTGTAGCGGGTAAATACCGAAACAAAAACTACCCAAGCAGCTGGAAGGACGAAGAGCGAGCACTTGCGTCGAGGAAAGAGCAAGAAGAGACGCGAATTTGGGAGGATGCAGAGTGATCGCGCAAGTGCCGTGCTTTCTGACGGGATATGGATTATTCTAGCCTCGACGAGGGTGCGGCAGCCGGACGACGTTTGCGGGCCTTCGTTGCACGAAAGTTTAGCGCTGTTGCTGCCGCTTCTCTCTCTCTCTCCCTCTCTGTTCCTTACGCCTCTTGTGCCGCTGTTACCTAAACTGCCCTTCCGCAGCACACGCAACTAGCCTCGGCCTTATACGGAGTAACGCTCACATTACTTTTATGATACTAACGGCTAGCTAGACCGATTTCTGGCTTTATGCCGACGGCTATCTTGAGCCTAACTGAGGTTCCACTTTTTTTATTTATATACGGAAATGGAGGAAGGCGGGCTACGTTAGTCGGCTATCGCGTCTTCATTATATTATATTGAACAAACAAAGACATGAAAAACAAGAGAGAATAAAAGAATTAGAAATATCAGAAGCGCTATGTACACATGCGATCTCTGGCATTTAAAGAACACCTCTAAGGGCAGATGCTAATGCATACAAGGTTCACTATGCGGTGTACACAGCAACACGCGTCAATGCTTACAACACTGGAATCTGACGTTGTTCATACCAGCTCGTTGTGAAGAGCTAACACCTAAAGACAGCCACGGTGCTATACTGCCAGAAATATAGTACCCGGATTTACAGAAGGAAAACTGGAACAATTACAAGTGCTGTGCGCCTTAAGAAAAACTGAGAGAGAATCAGGTGAGGTTTAGAAAGCAGAATTTGAGCGTGTTTTCGCACGCAACTTGTTATTAAGGACACAAGAGCTCAATCTTCATGCTTGCCAAGTTGAACAAAAAAAAAGAAATTTAGCACTCCCCCACAAATTATATTGAAAAATACACTTGACAGTCGTCAGAAGCGGGAGAAGATGAACGCGCCGTGGTAGTTTACCAGGCTTAGGTGTTGCGTTGCTAAATTCATGGCCGCGGGTTCGATACCCGGCCACGGCGACCGCATTTCGTTGGCGGGTAAATGCACTAACACCCGTGTAAATGTAGGTTCACGCTTAAAAAAAACCCAGGTGGTCCGGAATTGATATGGAGTCCACATGAGTGTCTGCAGGTGGGTGCAAAAAAAAAAAAAAAAAAAAAAAAAAAAAAAAAAAAAAAAAAAAAAAGCACTTACTCCCATCGAGCCACACCAGCACTTGCCCCCCCCCCCCTCCCCTTCAAGCTGCACCAGCGCTCCTCCTCTTCCCCAGCAGCGACTCAACACGGGTTCGCACCCCCCAAGACAAAATCCTGCCGACGCCATGGGAGTCACATAGGGCGTGCCTCACGATCATGTCATGGTTTTGGGACGGAAAACCCTAGACATTGTTGTTTTAGAGGCAGGAGCACAGAGTGACACTGCGGTTTCTCTTTCAAGGACGTCTGGTCGAGCACATATTTCCGGTCTTCGGAACATTCAGAAAAAGTCTTCTAAAAAATTAAACTGGTTGAAAATCGATGGTTCCGGTTCAAGTTATATTTTGGATACAGTTTCTACATGCATATTGTCAGGAAACATTACCATTTGAAATAAAACCATTCCAGCATCTCATTTAAGGGTCATTTCTGAGGGAGATTAGGAGCCAGAATTCCAACAATATGTTTGCGCGGATAGCCAAAATGTCTAATACCCGTGTCACACGGGCGTTTGGAGAGCCATACAACTGATAGTCTATTGACTCAATGGTCAAGCGCGGGCTGCTACACGGGACGTTTGGAAGACTGTCGAGTCAATAGTCTATCGAGTCAACGGAGGACCCCACAACTCCATCGAAACTTTGATAGCCACTGAGCGACGGAAGCGGAAACAGCGCCAACGGGCCCTCTCGTTCACAGTGTGCTCGTGCACACAATTAGAAAAAAGGTAATCTAACCAGTATGACTTAGAAGCAGTATATGTGAGCGCTGTGAATTATTTAATAGGGTATTTTTGCCACTTGAATAGTGCGAACTGCACGTACTCTCGACAACAGCCACGTGCTTGTCTTCATCGTGCTGTCTCGCTGTGTATTGATCGCCACAGTTTCGCTGCTCAACAACTTAAAAGCTAAATATGCATTCATAACTAAGAATAAACAATTCATTGAAAAATCTAAACGACATCAACAGACACGTTTGAGTTTTTAAGTGAACTTGTATTATTTAACTTTAGGGGACATGAATACGAAAATAAACATCCGCAGCGCCACACAATTTTTGCGACAAAAGCCTGAACCACTCAACGGCCGTTCAAGAACTGCCATGTAGCATCGAGTCGATAGAGTTGTGGCGTTTCGAGGGCCATCGACTGGATGGCCTTTCAAAAGGGTCCGTGTGACACAGGTATAAATCTGGACGCCGATTCAGAAATACAGTTTCTATATGTTTCAACACTTGGTGACCACATGTGCGGCCTCACGAATACAATGCTTTAAACCAGTCATGCCTGTCTAGCTCACGAACATTCGTGTATTAAGCAAATAAAAAAAAATGTGGGATGAAGAAAGTCATGTGCGGGCCGCGGGCCGCAAGCGAAGGGATCGCGGGCCGCATGCGGCCTGCGGGCCGCGTGTTTGAGGCCCCTGCTTTAGATGATAAAATAATAGAAGGCGCGCTGACCCTTTACTGACCCGCCTTTGTAATCAAATCAGCTTCTATTATCTCCCTGACAGCTTGGCTCTTATTGCTCTCTACCACCCTGCGCAAATCCTACAACGGTTTACAAGGCTTTCCGTTCTTTAACCCGCACTCGATCATGACAACGTACAGAAAGATTGCCGTCCTGATAGTTTCCCACCTTCCTCTTGTGTTCCACTAGTATTTGGTTCAGACACCTACCAGTTTGGCCGATGTTGCCGAAACCGCATGATAATGGGCCTTCATATACTACTCCAGATACACAGGATACAAATGGGTCGCGATGCTTTATACTGCATATCTCTTTCGTTTTCTTGAATATATTGGTCCTTTGGCACTTTTTTAAGCTTCCCGGGGGCAGAAAGCACTACTCGGATTTTGTTCCGGTTTCCAATCTTCTTTAGGCGGTGCGACGTGTTATGCGCGTACGGTAGCACAAAGGTGCGGATTTATTTCGTTCTTGAGAATGGTTTTCATTTCTTGGTTGTTTTGTCAGCTTCCCCTCAGCAACAGGCACCAGAACACCGTCTGGATAGCCTGCTGTCTTTAGTAGTTCAACTTGCTTTCCGAAACTAGTTGCCAGGGAATGGACACATGATTTTTTTTAATGGCGTTGTCTAAGCGCTGCCCAGCGATCACTCTTTTAACAAGTTCTGAATGGACCCGCCTACAGTGGTGTAGTGGTTATGGTGCTCGACTGCTGACACGCAGGTCGCGGGATCAAATCCCGGCCGCGCGGCCGCATTTTCAATGGAGGCGAAAATGCTTGAGGCCCGTGTGCTTTGATTTAGGTGCAGGTTAGAGAACCCAGGTGGTCGAAATTTCCGGAGACCTCCACTACGGCGTCTCTCATAATCATATCTTGGTTTTGGGACGTTAAACCCCAGCAATTATTAGGGGCGAAGCTCCTTAGGGTATAGGCTTGTCCGGCGCCGTCCGTCGTAGCCACCGTATAGTAGAATGTACCCACTACACGTGATAACGATGACGATGACGCTGATGACCATGAAGAATAAGCGCGTTCCAGACCACCTCTAGTTCCCATCGTGTGCACCGAGGAAGCAGAGCGTCCCGCGGGCGGTGTGGCCATCTATGTCAAGCAAAACACTGTAGTACAATAAGGCCGTCAACCACCACTACAGTCACTAGAGTAATGGCCGAGAGCATAGAGGGGCAGCTTAGCAATGGCTAGGCAGGTGGTGTCTGTCGCTCAGGTTGACTCCATTCCTTGATCTTGCTTGGATGTGCTTGCGAGGGCTTAGTCCATCCCTCGTTCCCGCGTCCCACAGCGCATGCGCGTCCCTCTCTCTCCTCTCCAACGCTCACCCCCTTTCTCTCCTCTAGGAATCCTCTACTGTACGGAGCGGCGACCGCGTCCCCTCTCTCTCCTCTCCAACGCTCACCCCCTTTCTCTCCTCTAGCAATCCTCTACTCTACGGCGCGGCGCGCGCGTCCCCTCTCCTACGCTCACCCCCCTTTCTCTCCTCTAGGAATCCTCTACTCTACGGAGCGGCGTCCGCGTTCCACATCCCCACAGCACATGCGCGTCCTCTCTCTCCTCTAGGAATCCTCTACGGAGCCATATAAGAACCCCTATCCCTCCACTTCACCGACCATAAAGCCGTTATAATGAAGGGGAACCGGAAGCCACGTCTAGCTACCATTTACGAATAAATAAAATTTCTTGTATATATACACACAGTGTTTGTCACGTCTTTGATGATGTACTAGACGAAAATTCACGGAAGATTCACGGTTTACCGATGAACCTCCGGAGCTTCGCCCACACATCATCATTCACTCCGTGGATACGCTGCGATTTTTTTTATTATTAAGTTCTGAATGGGATGAATGATACGGTAACAGCGGTTTACATGCGCGTGGGTGGATATTATCAGAGCACATGTTTCTCAGTGAGCGTAAGTTTCAAATCCGAGAAACTGTAAAACACCATCTTCTAGACGACGCCTTCAATATGCAGTTTACAAACCGGTTTATTTGCTTTAGGGAGCCTTGCTGTTTCCTTCACAATGAAACACAATTGCGGATAAGTTTTGTTTGTTTGTTTGTTTGTTTGTTTGTTTGTTTGTTTGTTTGTTTGTTTGTTTGTTTGTTTGCTTGCTTTAACGCGCAGGAGGCCCGACTTTCACGTTGGCATGTATTCCCATCTTTTTTAAATTATGCGCAATTATACACAAGTTATGATCTTTGATTTCAATTGAGGCTCTTTGGCTGTATTGTTGTGTTTCCTTTTTTCTTTTTCAGAACCGATTCCGATTTACGAGAAGACGGCACCTAATCACGGTAGGGTTTTTTTTATTATTATTATTATTTCATTGTGTATATGCGCCCACATGTCGAAAAGTTAAATGTAATTGTAAGTGGCGCCATAGTCGTCCCTTATTTCTCTTGTGTTCCGTGAAAAAGATTTTGCGCTGTTTCCCCTATTTTTTTATATGCGCCACTTTGAGCTTTAACAGATGATTAAATCCGGTTGAAAGTTATCTAAAAAATACAACCTTTCTTTTTTTTTTTTTTTAAAGCAAGGACATCGCAATTATGTTCTCATTTCTACTTGAGGCTGCTCAGCTATCTTGTGGTGTTTCCTTTACAATTTTCAGAATCCAATTCCGGTTTAGAAGACAACGGCACCAATCGAGCTCTGCTTGTATTCTTTCTTCTTTTTTGACTATCATGGCATATATGTTATATATATTGGCTCACCTCAATTGTGAAAGATGTGTAAAGTCCTGAAGTGAGAAAACGTTTGATGGGCAGACCTTTGCATCTTACTCTGACAAAATTTGGTCGTCACGCAATTCAAAGGGATACCAAAGAGAACCAACGAATCAATTTAGATTGATAAATTGCACTCTGAGAACTCTAATGTGGTTCTTTCACCATCATAGGTTTATTAATAGAGGAGAAAATCCAGGTCAAAGGTTTCATTTTTAAACTTCGCGCCCAAGTCTCCGCGCGTGACGTCACGTATTTCAGAGAGTATTATATATATATATATATATATATATATATATATATATATATATATATATATATATATATATATATATATATATATATATATATATATATATATATATATATGATTCAAAAGAAAGTTCTGTGGGTCCGGTGCATATAGTCAAATAGCTCACACGAAAACCGCATGGTTAACGTTTCGGCCGTGGCACGGCCTTCGTAGGCCGTGCCACGGCCGAAACGTTAACCAGTAAAAAAATATGCAATTTTCAAGTGTGCTCCTTCATTTCTTGACTATATATACATATATATATATATATATATATATATATATATATATATATATATATATATATATATATATATATATATATATATATATATATATATATATATATATATATTTTGGGGGGCATTCGCTCAACAAAACTTCCTGAAACTTGGTATATTAAGTCTATGGACATCCTCAGAGGACAATGTACTTCATTTTTACCGATTAGGAGTTACGTAGGGACCAAATAGACGCCATCAAAATCTATGACGTCACGGTGTTTGGTGCGGTAATTTCAGTGGCGTCGCCAGCCGCATTTTCTTTTTGCGCGTTTTCTCGCTAGCCAAGCTTCTTCTCGCGGCAAGCGTGATGATTTTGGTATTGTGACAAAGTAATTTAATAATAATAATAATGATGATGATTGTTCGGACCTAACGTCCGGAAAACCACGATACGATTATGAGGGACGCCGTAGTGGAGGGCTCCGGAAATTTCGACCACCTGGGGTTCTTCAACGTGCTCTTAAATCTAAGTACATGGGCCTCAATCATTTTCGACTCCATCGAAAATGTGGCCGCCGCGGCCGGGATTCGATCCCGCGACTTCCGTGTCAGCAGCCGAGCCCCATAGCCACAAGACCACCGCGGACGGGTAAGTAATTTACTAATATGCGAAAAATCGTTTTTCTCTTTAGTGTCCCTTTAGTCGTCCGTCCAAAATTTAATCGTCTTCGCAGGTACCGACTATCACTTTTTTTGTTTTTGTTTTTCATATTTTTGCTTGAGTAGTCATCCAAACATATTGTACGCATACCAGCATTATTGTTTTCATTCTGCTGTCACGATAGGCGTGCATGAATTTGATTAACAGCTGAAAACTTGTGTTCCCTTTCATCAGAGCTTGCTTAATCACGAGCCATTGCGAGTGCAGATGTTCAAGGCGTAGTGTCACTGATGGGAGAGAATAATGTGGAGTCAGTACCGGACTTCATTGGTTTATGTGTATCCATTACCGTGCAGAGCTGACATAGCACCCATGCACGGTGTGATTATCATTGAATCTCGATCATTTTATTTTCGATTCATGGATGGCGCCATCTTGAGCTCTTACATGAAAATCTTCAGTTTTTTGTGTCGTGATATCAAATGAACAAGGTCATGAAACGCCGAATGCCGTTTTCATGCGGTGACTCTACTACAGTACCGTTCTTCTTGTTTCTACAGGAACAAAACGGAAACGTTTGCAGTTAAACCCAAGATAGCGACACTTATACGCTTCCGTAAAACAGTGTAAAACCACTGCTGTAGCGAACATTACGCCCCTCTCTCTCTCTCTCTCTCTTTTCGCGGCAGAGGAACCATGATGTGTTTGGAAGAAAGGAAGGGAGGGACAGACTGCATTAACATAAAAAATAAACAATAGTAGTAACCACAATCACAATAACAGAAAACTACTTAAAAATGAAACTCGATTGGGATATGCCTCATTCAGAGGCTCGATTTACTTGATGACTATGCCTAGAGACATTTCGAACGGTTTGTACGCCGCGATAGTGTAGCGGCTGTGGTGTTCGGCTACTGACCCGAAGGCCGCGGGTTAGATCCCGGCTGCGGCGGTCGCGTTTCGATGGAGACGAAATTCTAGAGGCCCGTGTACTTTGTGATGTCAGTGCACGTTAAAGAACACCAGATGGTCGAGATGTTCGGAGCCCTCCACTACGGCGGGACTCATAATCATATCGTGGTTTTGGCACGTAGAACCCCAGATATTATCAATATTATTTCGAACAAGAGCTTCCTAGGCATATAAGAAGAGTAGCAGCTGACGCCATAATGTGGGCAGTTGCCTCAAAGCACTAAGGGCAGCAGCATCGTAAACGCTATTTACCTATTTACACACCCGCAACTGGCCATAGAAAAGTGTTTGTCGCCCCGATCGATAGGAAGGTTACTCAAACCAACAGAAAATGAAGCCAAGGATAGCATACAAAACGTTAATCAATAACAATAACTGTTGTCCCAAAACCACGATATCATTATTAGAGACACCGTAGTGGAGGGCACCGTGGTGGAGGGCTCCGGAATTTTCGACCACATGGGGTTTTTTTAAAGTTCACCTATATCTAAGCACCCCTACCCTAGAAAGTTAATCAATTTTGTATTGTGGAACGTTATGATAACGCATTCGTGAATATTCGATCTGCAGAAAATGTGAATATTCTTAATAAAAAAGAAAAAAAACTTAAATTGAAAGAAAAGACAACATTGCCGAAGAATAGGAGTCATGCCCACAACCTTCACAACGTCCCGTTCGTGCATTTTCGTTAGTAATTTAACCAGGAAACCCTAATTTACCCTTAAGTATCGATTCTTATAAACGAATGATAATATATCGAATGCTTTTTTTTTTTCGTGTTCTTCTAAAACTGTAAAAAAAAAAAATCGAGCTCTTCGGTTCCTTATCTCACTATTTGTAGCGATTTTTTTTTTTTGCATTTCTTGCCCCTAACGCCACATCATTTCCTTTTATAAACACTATGGATGACGTCTCTTGTTTCAAAGTAAATTTTCAGCTTCATTGTATCGTAAAAGGCACTAATAACACTGATTCTCACAAATCGAGCGTTTTCGAATCGAACGTAAGGTAGAATACGTCTCTCGTTTACAATAAATAAAAAAAGGAAAGCTGCAATAACATCAATAAAACTTGCTGTTGGGTGAGTTGCTGATGAATCACCTTCGACATTTTTTAACGAAAAAGAAGGAAGTAAGGTAATTTTAAGAAAGAGAAGAAGTGAACTGTCTTCTTCATCTCTTTAAGATTTGTTTGCTTCCTTGTTTTGTTCTAAAAAAGTGCTGTGATAACATCTTCATTTAATATACTTTGTAAAAGTCAGAAAATATGAAATTGCGAGGTTTTCCTTGCTTTAATTTTGAATATTTTTGGTCAGCTCTCGAATTTGTGTAGCGCTTGTCTGTCGGTGAAATAAGTATTTTCGAGCAAGCTAGCTCGTGGATCACGACGAATGCACCATGCTAATTAACCTTATTTCTCTAGAAACGCCTTAGTTCATCATTTTTTCCAGTAAAAAGCAGCGCAGGCCGCGCGGTTGCCTTGAGCAGGACCAAGCGGCCGGAGAGCAGTAGCAGACGACGCGATGAAATTTTCCCGTGCGAGCGCTTCTGGCGATCGCCACGGAGGCGCTGCGGTAGCAAAGACAGCGAGCGTGCGCCCACAGGCAAGTGAAACAGGCGCGATTCAAGGTAGCCTGATGCTTTCTTTGGCCTTTCTTGACGTTCTGTGATGTCACTTCTAATTCGTCATGGCGTCTAGTGTTCCATTTTAAATGCTTAAGCTTGACCGAGTCCATTCTCGCCGTTTGCAGCCGTACTCGACCGGCAAGCGGCTTGTTTACATTCGTAGTAACGCCGGGTCGAACGACGGGTGGCTGCTCTAAAGCCTGGTATTGCGTTTTTGCAATGCTATGTGGTTAATATCGTCTCTTCGTGCTGATATTTAGGTCATGGATAAAGCCTTCCGCTGCGAAGCATCAGGGAATATCTTTAAAACGCGTAAATGCTGTCGCACTGACGGGTATTGCGCAATGCGCGTTGCTGTTGTGATGTCGGTCGCAATGCGTTCGACCCGGCTACAAAGAGCGTGCGCTGTCCGAGTAGCAAAACCGAAACTGAGCTCTTCGGGCGCTCAAATTTCGGCGGTTTCGCAGAGTCGAGAAGCTGTGACATCTGTACAGGTTTGGCGTGCTGTATCGAACGCCGAAATACTTCTTTAATGAAGTTACTTTGTCTTCTTTGTGAACTTTGTGGGCTTTACGAAACAATTAAAGCAATGCTTTGCCGGCCGAGTGTGCTCCAGTTGCAAAAATTTCGAGGCCCAGACTTTTAGTTACAGCTCTCCTCGGCAGAGCTTGGACGACGCGTAGTAATATTGTTCCCTCCAACACGCTGAACCTTTTGATCGATAACATCGCTGAGCGGTGGGTTTGGGTAATTGGTATCGTTCGTTTATCATACACGCCGGCGGTGCTTTGGTGCGGTGTTCTGGCCGGTGAGCGAGGGGACGTCTTCAGTGAGCTTATGATAACGACGCCGGGCGCGCCAGGGCTTGATTTGCGTAGCTGACACGTCAATACTGGGCGGCCGCATCCTCGCCTACGAAGGGTGGCGGGTGGTAATGGATGGCGCCTCAGCCCGGCCAATTAGGGCTGGTCAAGCGGGACTTCGGCGATGAATATTTGATAGCGCGTCTGCCGCCTATCCGGCGGGCAATTACCCTGGGAGTGGAGGGGCGCTTGTGTGCCTCCTGTAATGGGCATTCCGCGGCCTGCCAAGACGGTCGGCGTCTTTCCTCGATGTGCTTAGGCCGGCCCCGAGACAAAGGCGATTCTGCGTGCGGTGGCGGACCCTCCGGTGGAGGCACCAAAGTAGATTGCAGTCGCCTGTCGTTAACATAAAGAGCGCCCATTGAAAGTACGCCGAAGCAGAGGCCACGCGGCATCTGGGCCTGTTTGGCGCCGCGGTCTCGGGACCCCGGTGCGACCAGCCTAGCGCCCTCCCCTCTAAGGGTTTGAATGCTCGTGACCGCACTTACGTGGTAGGCCGTTTCGCGTGGGCTGCCGCGGCCGCTCCAAAGCAAAGAAGGCTGCCGCATCGATGGGCGTACAGAACGACGGGTCGTTTACCTCGTTAACGTTTGAAATAAAAGGTCAGTGTCGTGACAGCGAATGGCGTGCACTGTTCTGAATTTTTTTATTCGGCTGGTGGTTGCAGTTGCATTTTGGGCTGACCAAAGCTCTGCTGCGAATTCTTGTGCTTTATGCGTGCGTGCGTGTATGCGCGTGCCTCACACCTTGGCGGCAAAAGTTGACCTATAGTCCTCGACCACCCTGTCTCTCGCTGCTCCAGCGTTGATTTAAGGCGTTAGATTTCACTGGTTTATCAATCGACAAGAATGCGGGGCGCCTGATCAGACGCACCTTGTTGTAGATTCTAAGTTGCGTCACGTATAATTATATATTACGCGTTCGCTTGTTCATAGTAGCCACATCACATACAGCACGACAATTTACTGTAAGGATACACGTGGACTAGACACAGAACAGACTGGCAGAGTGATTTCACGTTGTTTAAGGACGCCACAAAAGTTCATTATGGAGATCGCGGGTACAAAATGCTCAGACATGTATATGTATAAGAGCATTTGCGCTTTGGTCATTGCTTGGGCGCCCATGATATAGCGATGGTAGTCCCTGGTAGCGATCGGCATGGCATCTTGCCTTGTTCATCATGAGCGCTGTAATAATAATAATAATATTCAGTGCGGCGTTCTCATGTGGTCTTCTCTTCGGGTACTAAGAACGATCCAGATAAGTCATCATCGGTGGCCTGGTGGCATCTAGCATGGCCGGCGCTAGAGTCTGCGGGAGCGTAAATTTCTAGAAAGCATAGAGTCTGTTTTGTTTTGTTTCACAAATATCTTTGTTTTTGCATTGATCTAAGTTAGACTCACCATACTGGCTTGCTAAGCACAATCCTGCTTGTAACTTTACCGGAAGCACTTCCGCGTGACCATCAGCAACACACATATACATTTCAAATATTTGAATGTGGCGCCATAAAATAGTGTATAGAGTCCTGTTACCCGTATGGTGCTTTCCAATCTGCGCATGCTCAGTCGGCGTCCCGCTGTCATGGCAACTCTAGTTACCCGAGAACTACACCAAGCATGATGCTTACAACAAAATTGAGGGACGAAATCGAGAAAAGAAATTGGAAGGGGGGGGGGGATGTAAGACTTCGTAACATGGAAAAAAAGTGTAATGCGAGAAAATTGAAGTGGAGGACACTATAGGTGTTCACTGCAATGTGTGTTTGCGCATGTTTCTTATAACTGGGGCGCGTTACCATTGCGTGCGCGCCATTTATGGTGGTCCCGCGGCCTTCATTTTCATTCGTCGCGCAAGAAAACATTTAATCATTATGAAATATACGGGGTCGAGACAAGCGCTGTCTCGACCAGTTATACTGCCCAGTTTTCGCTAATACTTCCATTATGAAAAAAAGCAGTGCCAGAAGAAAAAAAAAAAAGGGAGAAGAAGAAAGAAACACGTACACAAAGCGGAAGGAACATAACACGGGACAAGCGCTAATATTTCGCTGTCAAAGCATCGTCACTCAAATCTAAGTCGAATGATGGCAGTATCTATCGGGAGCAAAGAGAAAAATCAGCGCTGCACGACAGCTTCATATATCCAACGCGGTCGGCTCGGTGATGCCGCTATTAGGCAGGCGCTACTAAAGATTACCGTGAATCGAACAATCTTGTAAATGTCCCAGCAACATTGTGCGCCTATATCTACCCGTGAGCCACCGCGCAGACAGGCCGTGGTTGGCTTGGCAGGCTGGCGGCGTGACGTGATGCTCCCTCCTAATTTTCTTTACTTTCCTCATGTCATGGACCATTTTCGCGGTGATTCGATGTATGCTAGGTTCCACCATGTTTGATCGTGCGTTCAAACATTCAATGAATGAATCAATCAATCAATCAATCAATCAATCAATCAATCAATCAATCAATCAATCAATCAATCAATCAATCAATCAATCAATTTTATTGTTTACGATACATGTGGAGACAGAACGAAAGAGGGGGAATTTTCTCGAGGGGCTAGTTTCCTTGTTAGACACAACCAGACGAACCCAACAGACAATGGGAAAGTATAGGAGGCATTAATTGTTTGTCTTTCACTGTAATGTAGTAGTTATGCTTATACACGCAGCACTACAGAACCCTTCCAAGCGTTGTGGCAGTGGTGCTGGCGCTCCCATTGCTTGCCTTAGCCGCCTCCATGTTTATAATAAATGAGCATGACACGTCTGTGGCTCAGCAAACATCTGTGTCGGAGGGAATCGTCGACAGCGAATTCCTAGTGAACGACACGAAATTTTGCAGCTCGAGAGCTGTGGCCTTGTGTGAATGCCTTCGGGGTTAATCACGTCTTGCACAAACTGTGCAGTGGTATTAATAGAATCGCGGCTAGCAATGTATCATAAGCCGTCCAGACTTATACAGCTTTGGAATTGAATCAGGGTCGGTGTGCTTTGCTCGCCATTCATTGTTTTCTGATCGCTTAAGAAGAAGCTTTTCTTATTTCTGGCTCAGTTACTTTCTGCACTGCGCTCATCTGATTGGTTACTTTTTGCCTAAACAGTCGCCAGGTATGCTGGGTTGCCGTCTGGAGTTGTGCTTATCGCGCATCAGGCTTGGAACGTATATAGATGCTTTGTAATGTATTTCGAAATGGGCACTGCGAGAACAAGGGACACCGGATAGAAGTAATACACACCACACAGCGCCGTCTCACAACTAACTTCATTATAGTCGGTGACAAGCTAAGAATAAAAAGTAAAGTGTACCACTATCCATTTGCGTTATGCGCGTCCAACTAGAGCTGCCCTTTGCTATGACGTAATGGTTAGGACGAACCAATAAAAAATTCAACTGTTATCCACACGTACACAGCATCATCCTCGCCGCTCGTCATTCGATGCAGTTGAAGTTTGTGATTGTGCCGCGTTTGACGTGCACCTAAGCGGCAGCAGCTCGGACTGTTTTGCAACGTTTTATCGCGTTCCGTCGTTTCCCTATAGCGTGAAGTAGCAACACGGCGGAAGCATGAAAAAACAGGGCAATGCGGCCTCGTGGGCGGAGCCTGTATTTATTCTTAGGCTGAACGCACACTATTTTAAAGAACACACACTATCTTAAAGCATGACCAAGTGCCACGTGTTCTTACATCATGATAGACAAAGACATGTGCTCCTGCAAAGATTACAAAAGATTAAAACGATGATCACATGTACACTCTTTTACTATGTAATGAAGCGATTCAGGGAAGAAGTTTTATTATCATGCAGTGCTGTTGAAGGCGTGCTTTCACATTGATTGCATCTTTTGTTGATGTAGTAAGCCTCAGCAATCTCTCTAACATCCTGATTATTATGCTTGAAAATACAGATGGTGTCATGAAAGGTAGGCGTGCGTCCGTGTTGTGAACAGGGTCGAGCAACGTGCGAGTACGTGTTGCCTTTCAATGAGCGCTTGTGTTCTGACAACCTACATTCCGGCAACGACCAGTTTGCCCAATGTAGACATGACCGCAGGAAAAAGGAAGCATGTATACAACTCCCACTTAGCAAGGTACAAACGGGGACGTGTGTTGTAAGAACACGCAATCATGGTTTAAAGTCATTATTTCTAATAAAGTTAGTTGTGAGACGGCGCTGTATGGTGTGTATTACTTCTATCTTCTGTACTCGTTTTCGCGCTGCCAATTTAAAAGGGCATAACCAATGCCAACTTGCCCAAATATCAATTCTCCTGCAGATGCTTTGTAATTTGTGATAAATTGCAACAAAAGTACACTACCGTCAGTTACTCGATTACTCTGTGAATCGTCACGAAACGTTCACCTCTTTATACTCGTGCGCTTTCGACCGACGTTTTGGCGCATCGATTCGAGAGTGCGTCAACTCACTTTGACCGAGCGAACTTAACGTGGCTGATGCATCGTGCTGCTGTATTGGGCAGCTGCGCAACTGTGGAAAGTGTTGTACAGTGAAACCTCGGTGATACGAATCTCATGGGACCACCAGAAATATTCGTATCATCCGAAATTCGTATCACCAGAAAGCGTGAAAAATTAGCATGCGACAAAAGAAAGCTGGCGTACATTTTCATTTACTGTTTTTCAGGTCCGCAGCAACGTCAGGAAGAACTCTGAATGATTGTCAGTTAAGTTTTTGGATGTCAGTAATCATACCAGCACTCCTAAATATACGGCCGTACGCGCGTGTTTAATTAATGAACCAGGTGCGTTGTGACCCGCGACAGAAATAGCCCCTTCCAAATTTCAGTATGCTTTTTCGCATGACACCAGAGTACTGCGGCGAAAGTAACGGAAGAAGCGCTTTGGCGCGATAGATCAACGCCACAAAATTTCAGAACCACGGTCCTATGTTATGAGTTTGTTATCGCGGAGGTGCTGGGGATGTTTTTTGGGAGATTTACAGGCGTGCCCGCACAAGCGCGACCTCAACAATCACGTACGTTGACACCGCGATTTTGACGATTTGGCGGTGCGGCACGCATGCCCGCACTTGCGTTCCCGCGCTCGCACGTGCTTGGCGCGTCTTCCGCGACAGCGTGGACAGCACCTCGTCGGACCTGGGCGGTAGCGTACGTTCGTATCAAACGTCGCGGGGGGAAAATCGGTTCGCAACAACCGTACTCCATTACATTGCAGGCCAATGGGCCTTGGCCGGGATCAAAGAAAAATTCGTATCACCCCGAAATTCGTATGAGCGGTGATCGTATCACCGAGATTTCACTGTATTAGGTATGTTTGGCAAGCGACTCGCATAGTTTTCGCCGTTTCTCGGGTCGTATCTTAATTCCACTACACACCGCGATGGTCGACCACTCAAACTCGTGCGACACTGATAGGATTTTAAATAAAAACTAAATCTGTCCTGCTTCCGCAGAATCGATCTGCCGTATTGAGTACTTCTGTGCCTCGAGTTGTCGGTTAAGTCACCCTCCTGCCGAAATTTTTTTCAGTCTCCCGGCTAGGTCAGAAGGTCGAGCGACCTCCCCAGGAGGGCGTTGATCGCGGGTCTGAATCGCGGACCAGGGCGAACTTATCAACTGGGATTCTTTGTTTCTAAGAAATACTTATGGATTACCTTTTTAGCTTCGTGCTGTAAAAGGTTGTGATATTGCTTTTTTTTTTTTTTTTTTCACGAACCTTACTTCACCTTGCGGGCCCTCGCACAACTGTTTTGCCGTATCCGTGCTGCAGATGAACCACTTGTCATCTCAAAAGAATCATGAACGCGTCATGATTGAAAATGTTAGCGTTTTTTCTACGCTCGAGATATGCGCTAGCACAGTGACAGAGTGTAAGTTACGTTCGAAGTATAACTTTCCTACATCACCTAAGAAAGACAAAAAAACGTTTTGAAATGGGCCTCTGTATTGTGTGTACGCGCCTAGGTTTATGAAGCTCGCGACATCATGAAAAACGATATTTTATTCACACTTCACAAGTATGCTTACCTTGCTCACGTGGTATTCGTAGCTTTTCAATTGATCCAAGAAGCAATCTGCCACGCCCGCCATTAATAGGCACATGTAATAATATAATATGGGGTTCTACGTGCCAAATCCACCGTATCCATCGTGCCAAATCCACCGTATGAGGCACGCCATTTGGAGGGCTCCGGAAATCTCGACCATCTGGTGTTCTTTAACGTGCGCTGACATCGCACAGTACACGGGCCTCTAGCATTTCTCCTCCATCGAAATGCGACCGCCGCGGCCGGGATCGAACCCGCGACCTTCGGGTCAGCAGGCGAGCACCGTAACCGCTACACCACCGCGGCGGACAATAGACACGTTGTCCGCCGCGGTGGTGTAGCGGTTACGGTGCTCGCCTGCTGACCCGAAGGTCGCGGGTTCGATCCCGGCCGCGGCGGTCGCATTTCGATGGAGGCGAAATGCTAGAGGCCCGTGTACTGTGCGATGTCAGCGCACGTTAAAGAACACCAGATGGTCGAGATTTCCGAAGCCCTCCACTACGGCGTCCCTCATAATCATATCGTGGTTTTGGGACGTAAAACCCCAGATATTATTATTATTAGTAGACACATGTAGTCTGTGTAAATGCGGCGTACACCGTTCTCTCCGGTCTTGCACTGTCGCCACTGTGCACGTATACGTCGTCTCGTCCATGACGCTAGTCTTGGGCGCCGCTGCACGTGAACGTCTACGAACCGCTGAAGTCCTTGAAATGCTGCTGTTCATTGTTTTTTCCTCTTGTGTGGCGCCAGATCCGGGGATGGCGACCCTGCGCCCGATGCTGCACTCGCCCCTGGCTCGCACTCTTTATGAACGCCTTCTCCGCGACCAGGACCTGGAGCGCCTGGACAAGAGACAGGTCTGTTTCAAGTTCTTGCTTGCACAGCTCGGAGGGAAACTAAATTCAGACGTTATTTAAATCAAGTAAGAATGGCAGACTGGCCCCTAGAGGACACTCTTGGCATTTACTTTCGACTAAAAACTGTCATACGCAAAAAAAAAAAAAAGAGCGTCTTTCTTTTTACGTGTCTGCCTCCGCTCTTTGAGCAAACCGGAGGGAAAGGCCTATGGAAACGCATTTGCCCTTTGTGGAGCCTGCGAGGCCAACTTTTTAGCTGCTCCATGCGCACCCCTTGTCGTAGATTATCAAGCCATTTCTCGCTTTTCTTGAGCGATTACAGGTTAGTGCGGCGGTACTTTTGTTGCATTCTCAATGCACCGACGCTCTGAAGAATGCTGAGAGCTTCGGATCCGCCTTCCACTCATTGTTTCACTATACGGGTTGCGCGGGAGCCTTATCACACGACGAATAATAACAAACGCTTTATAGAGTACACATCCTCTAACTACCAGCATCACTTAACGAAAGGTCAGCGAACTGTCCGACGATGCGCTGTACGTCATCTAGCTAATTTCACTTGATTGCGTTATCACTAAACCGCGAAAAGGACGTTATTCTCGTCCATGAGCTGAACAGCTATTTCCACTTGCCTGAATCCATTTTATCCTGGACATCCGTAACAGCGCGGAGCAGTATAGACCGAAAATTAAAATCGAATAAAGATTTTGACTATGGAAACCTTTGATTTACAAGAATGACATTCGTACCGCCATTAGTTTTCGAAATTTAAACTTTGTGTGGCTCATCTGAGAGGAGTGCGTGCTCAAGGCAATGCTGAATAATGCTCGTGTGTCATATCACTCTCCCCCCATGTCCTGTTTGCGTTCTGTGTTACACCTAATCCTGCAATCCTGAAGAAGCTATGCACACAAGTAGCTACACCGATCATGTTAAGCTAACAGGCAATGAAGCCAAGGAAAGCATAGTGGTCATTATATGTAGTTTTTCATTCAAATCTCATAATTAAGATGACGGGAAGTGGACATAAAACGGACGAGTGGCGCTGGCAAACGCGGTTAGCATACATAAGTACCCGCGAAAGTGGGCGGGGGGAACACCTACAGCTGTACCAAAGCAGATAGCAAAATTAGCGAAATTCGCACGCGTTATGTGAAGGTCATGGGTTCGGCTCCCACCGGTTTCAAATAACGTTTTCTTCCAATGTCTCGTTCAGGTCTCGTTATAAAAACGTGCCCTCAGCGTGTATCATACACTCTTAGAACAATGTAGTAAGGAGTTAGTAAAGGCAACATTCACTATCCGCGTGCCAACTTTACGTGTCGGTAATGTTTTACTACTATAAAAACATATGAGAGGTAGTAAGCGTTGTCATTACTACTCAGCTTATCAGAATCAGTAAAGGTTACTACTTCTAGTGACCATAGAATTGAATGCTGTAGTTCTTACAGACTTATGGATAGTTTAGATAGAGTATAATTGTCTTGATTATGTTGGAATAACAGTTTTGTGCTACGTCATGCCGCACGTATGCACATGCAATAAAAGGTGCAAAAATGTGGTCTGAAAAGATGGAATATATGTCTAAGTTCATGGCTACTCACCGTTACGACCTGCGCTACCGCAAGGTAGAAGTCACGTACCTTAATGGGGAAATATATATATATATATATATATATATATATATATATATATATATATATATATATATATATATATATATATATATATATATATATATACACACACACAGGGTGTTTCAAGAAATGTGTCCACTATTTTTTAAAAAATCAGCAAAATGCGGTATTTGCTCGCTGTCTTCACAATTGCTTTTTCTGTAGCGGCAGGTATCTTAAGATCGTTGAAGACATGATTTGGGACAGTAAATAAGAAAGTTAAATTAATTAACTTTTTAATTAGTGGAGTTAGGTGGTTAAGTTCAATGGGAGTATTGAAGTCCTTCATGCGAAGAACCCATTTCAGCTTTGAGATTTCGAAAAAAGCGGCCTCTATTAAATATTGTGGCGTCATGAAATTCAGGCAAATTCAATGGCGAAACCGAAACCCAAGCACCGATGAGCGCAACAAGCAGACGACTAGAATGACGTCACTGTTCAAGACAACGGTTACAGAGGTGCAGTTGCTTCCCCGTTCGTTAACGTATGTGTATCATGCGTGCTACTGCTGCAAGCGCAGCTCACACACGCACACCAAGAAGTCGGTTGATGGTTGATATAATGGACGTTCACTCATTGTGGACGTCTCAGACGAATGTGGCAGTTGCGCTCTTCCGCGTTTCGGTTTCGGTTTCGCTGCTGAATTTGGGAGAAATTCATTACTTCGCAATTATTCTTAGAGGCCGCTTTTTCGAAATATCAAAGCTGAAATGGGTTCTTCGCATGAAGGGACTTCAATTCTCCCATTGGACTTAACCACTTAACTCCGCTAATTAATAAGTTAATTAATTTAACCTTTCTTAATTACTGTCCCAAATCATGTCTTCAACCATCTTAAGATGCCTGCCGCTACAGAAAAAGCAATTGTGAAGACAGTAAGCAAATACCACAGTTTTCCTGATTCTTTAAAAATAGTGGACACATTTCTTGAAACACCCTATATATATATATATATATATATATATATATATATATATATATATATATATATATATATATATATATATATATATATATGAGGAAGAAGTTGAATGGATCCGGGGTGGGAAATGCAGTGGAAAAAAAAAGGACGACAAACGTGCGAAATACAAGCTTTACTAACGTTTCGGCAGGAGGGCCTGCCTTCGTTAGAGTGAATGGTTATGCCACGCAGGGCACGTATATATAAGCAGCTGGTTTCCATATCGCCAGAATTAGTGTTTTTTTTTCACTTCTTGACACACGATTACAGATCAACAATCGCAAATCAATAAGCACACGTGGCTATATACAATACACGTGGCATTGCGCAATAGCGAGATGGCACATCTTAGATGCAAGGAAACGCGTGTGCATTGAACCAGGTCTACAAGAAAGCACAATAAAATCGAAAACTGCGCAGACCAAACTGAGCAGCAAACTACGTACAGTCGCTCATGTGTACACAAAAGTAGCAGGATAATCTCTCAAAAGAGCAAAAAAAAAAAATATAATAATAATAATAATAATAATAATAATAATAATAATAATAATAATAATAATAATAATAATAATAATAATAATGTAAGTAAACAAACAAACACAATACAAGAAGCGTGCAAAGCCTGTACGTTCAAAATCATGAGTGACACAGGCGACAGGCGTTATGTACGCAATAACAGGTATAGTTCGTTACAGTTAGCATCAAGGTGAGACTGTTCGGAGCAAATTCGCTTAAAGCGTAAGGCCTGGCTATAAGGTATGCTGGATTTGCAATGCCTTTTGTGGCTGCTTTCAAAATGTAAGTACCGGTGTCTGTCGGTGGGCTTGCGGTAAAGTTTGGTACTTAATTGCGTACTATGCAGACATACTGTGACATCGAGAAAGTTAATAGTGCTTGGTGAATATGAGTGCGGAAATTATATGGAAGGGTGAGCGTTGTTAAAGTGCGAAATGAAAGACAAAATTTCCGCTTCTCCGTGTAAACAAATTATGAATATGTCGCCAATGAATCTCTTATAGTAAAACGGCTTCAACGAACGACCCGACAAGAAATTGTTCTCGAGAGTTCCCATGAATATGTTCGCGTAATTTGGCCCTATTTTTGGACCCATGGATGTACCGCTGACTTGGGCATAGTGCACTCCATTGAATTCAAAGTTATTGTATTGTAGAATCATTTCCAGCAGTATAGCTAAAGTGGAGCTATCAATAGACTTATCAAGAGCGGAGTGATCATAAGCCTCAGCCACGGCCCGTATGCCGTCCAAGTGAGGTATGTTTGTGTAAAGAGATGCAACATCGAAAGTGACAAGAAGGGAGTTGATAGGTGCAGTAAGGTTGTTGGTATCAGAAAGGAAGTGATTAGTATCACGTAAAAATGATTGGAACGTGGGCGGTATCTGGCTGATCAGGCCATCTGCGTAACGCGATAGGCTTTTCTGTTACGGTGCCTATGCCGGAAACAATTGGGCGACCAGGGTTATATTGTTTATGAATCTTTGGCAACAAGTAGAATCTACCTACGACCGGATTAAGAGGAATCAGAGAAGCTGCCCTATCATTTATTTTTTTATCCTTTATCGGTGCTTTTATTGTGCTACTTAACACCGCTTTATATTCCTCAGTCGGATCGGTACCGAGTCGTTTGTAAAACGACCTATCATCCAATTGGCTGCTAGCTTCAGCGATATATTTAATCGTGTCCATAACCACAACGGCACCGCCTTTGTCAGCACGTTTGATTGTGATATCAGCGCGCTCACTTGGATCCGCTACATCTTTCAGTTCTAGGTTCGATAAGTTTCCTCGAAAAGAACGCCGCCCGTTGTACGCCCGAATGATAGCTCGCGTGACCGCTTTAATAAACATGTCAAGGTGTTTGTCCCGTTGTGACGCAGGTGTCCAGCGTTTAGCCGCAGGTAAAGCTGTTTGATCGTTTGCCGGAGCTGGCTGATCGAAGAAGTATTCATGCAGCCTCATATTTCGTGCGAAGTTATCTAAATCTTTGTACAACTGGAATTCATTATAGCTGCCGCTTTGCAGGACAGAAGCTTAAAGCGCGGGATAAAAGGCGGAACCTTCAACGCTATCACCAAATTGGGAAATTCCTGGTGAATGCGTTTAAAATCTGTAAAAGGTAAAATGATGAAAATCTCCCAGAAGTGGCTACTCAGTGGCCCTCCTGTGTATCTCTTTTATGGTTCTGTGCGATTATATGTAAGGAGGTCACATAACTTTCAGCCGTTCCTGGCACACCTATGATTAACTATGTGGGTTATAATGCTAATCGTTCGTTAGGCTATTTACGCCGTAACTTTTCAGCATCACCGTCGTTTTTTTTTTTTGTTTTTTTTTTAACATTGTGTAAAACTTGTCAGGTCTATGCTCGAATGTGCATTTGTGTTTAGGGATCCTAGTCGATAGTTCCTTATTATTCAACTACAATCTGTGCAGAAAGCTAGTGCGCGTTTTATCCTTTCAAATTATCCTTGCGTCTCCGCTGCATCGTGGATGAAAACCCGCTTTGCAACTTCCCAACCCGTGCATATATATATAAAAATGTCCCGTTATTCCACAAAATCTTTCGCAATCCATAGCTGGAAAATATATGTCGTAATCAGCCAGCTTGCGTATCATGTCGTGATAACCGCTCCCCAACAAACTTGACGTCCCTTTTTATTACCTTAATTTTTATTACCTTAATTTTTATTACCTTAATTTGTTTTCTGATTTATTCTTCCCCAAAAATAGCCAATGACAGAAGTCGGTTGTCCACCTCCGTTGTCCACCTAACACTTGGCATTTAAATCTTACATCGAAGATTGTTACACAGAGTAACCGCTTAAGACGTGTATTTGTTCTTATTATTATTTTTATTTTCATTTCACAACTCCCTTCTCCAGCACCTTCAGTCAGGTGAAAGCTCTGAAATAAGTAAAGCAGTAAATTGTCTTTAAAACGTGTAAACTTTACCATTATGGTTTAATGAAACATTGGAACCGTATGATTTGCAGGCTGTTTGTGCCGACAAATGAACAATTTTGTGAAATTTTTTATTCGATGGAAGGACAGTTTTAGGAACATTCATCCCCAGCCAACTTTTTAGTGTTTTCAGGGAAACTTTAAAGAAAAATATGTGATGGCTTATAAACGTTCTTCATTAAGCTTTTTTCCATTACGCATTTATCCGAAAAAAAAAAGAATGCAAATCTCGATCAAAATCGCGAAGGCTTGAAAAAGCGCATGGCGCCAACTGGACGAATTTCTATGCATTCGGGGCGCTTGGGCATTCCGGCATTTTGTCCTCACCAATTCTGTTGGCTGTTAACGCCCACGTATAGTGTGTGGTAGACTGCGCTCAGTTTTGTTTGAAGGGCCTTTCGCGGGGCTGGCGCGTGTCAAACGGAACAAGCTTAGTGAGCAGATCGCTTTTGCAAAGTAGTACTCGGAATGTATGCTACGAATAGCAGCCTGAATAGTCGGACAAAAGCCGGCGTGCCCTTCTCAAAGAGGGTAACTCCCCGCCAGCCGCGGCTACTTCAATGGCATCGTCTCAGCGTCACACTCGCCGATCGCAGTACTCCGACAACCCGTGAAATGCAAGAGTAAGGAAAACCACTTCCGGAAATGCGTCGAGCAGCAAACAAAGAATGAAAAATAAGAAAAAAAAAAAAGAGAGGTGGAGGTCATGACGTAAACATCACGTTGCCATAGATTCGGAATATGAAAGAGAGCAGGGATGGAATGTCGCATATGAGAGCTGGTGGGAAGCACTGGAAGAGCGGCGATGGTGTAGTTCGTCTGATGGCACCATCGCATCGCAAGATTTCATTTCCTTCTATGATGCGCCATTACTAAACCCTCTTTAAAGGATGTTGTGGTGGAGTTCTTCCAGGACGGCGCTCTACAGCTTGAGAGCACGACCGAAATTTTCGATGGTGCTTTGTTTCGGTCCCCTATATGGTCTATTTCGGCGGTGTCCTCTAAAATTTTGAATGCGCCCCTTGTACGGTCTGTTAAAGCAGCGTCCGATGGGACGTGGTCAAAAAATATACACAACAGGACCGTTGTGCGCCTTTTTTGTCCTCGTCATACCACGCTACTTCAATACACATTCAGTGAACAGACATTCAGTTGCTGCTTCTACGATACCTTTAATTATGGAAGTATCCAAAGGGTACCGCGCCATTCCTATTTCTCTGCCGTCGATGCATTCGCCTATAGCTTGCTAGTTGCAACGGTGCTGTTTGTGATTTCGTCGCTCACTTTCAGTCTTTGTTGTAGTTCTTTGTTGAAGAACAGCATCATGTATTTAGCCTTGTAGGTTGAAGTAACGGGCGTACGGAGTAGATATGAGAAACGAATTTTCAACCATTTTTGGACGCTGTGCACGATCGATTTATCGACTTTGTCTCGTTGAAAAAGTTCGTGGGTTGCCTGAGTGTTAAAAGAAGCTCGACCGGAAAGTACTCTTGTACACGAATTTTACCCAACATTAAGAGTCACAATTGTCCTTGGGACAAAATCAAGTGTGATATTTTGGGTAGTACGATAGTCAGCAAGAATACGTTCTCTAATGCCGAATTTTCCGGCTAAAAAAAAAATGATGGCAACCTCGCACGAGTGCTGCCAAGCCTGAAGAAAGAGTGGAAGGTGGGTGGTCTTCCTTTTTACAGCAAAAGCTGTTATGAGATCACAACAAGGGTGCCGTAGTTGTCCGCCGCCGCCGCCGCCGGTGTCCGTAACCACTATCGCACGAAATAAGAAAAAACGAAATAAGAAAAAAATATCCAGGATGGAACAGGGGTTCGAACCTGTGTCCGCGCCGGGCCAGCCCAGTATTCTACCACTGAGCCATGCCTGTGCTCGAAACTCCAGCGCACAAAATCCCT
Organism: Rhipicephalus appendiculatus; assembly: GCA_030522465.1. Lineage (NCBI taxonomy): Eukaryota > Metazoa > Arthropoda > Arachnida > Ixodida > Ixodidae > Rhipicephalus > Rhipicephalus appendiculatus. Next base: position 11,895,076 of record JALIZH010032945.1, on the reverse strand, counting down.
ATGCAGGCATTATGTCGGGAAGGAACCGCGTTAACATGCGCAATATAACGTGGTAGATGAGTAAAATAACAACCTGGTGTCACAGAATGCGAATTGTGTAACCAGGCGTCACGCAATATGAATTGCATTACGAGTGGGTTGTTGAATGCTTCCAACCCATTACAAAGGGCTCAGCCATAATTCTTCATCTACATCAGCCACCGAATCAATTAATGGAGTAGTGGGTACCTTGCAAGCGTACTTGTATTAGTAGCCCCAAGAGAGTTTGCAACGGGTTCTAGAAATGGCGCTCTTCCAGCTTTCGCTGTGACTGTGCTCCGCTCTCCGCGCAGGCCTGGCGTTTTTTTTTTCTCTTTGCTTTCTTCTGTCTTTCTTTTATTTCTCCTTCTCTGTTTCTTGTAAATCTTTTAACACGAAAGTGTTTTATGCCGGGGTCCACCAAGATTTCAGTGACGTATTTCCGTCACGGAAATGACGTCGAAAAAATACACATGATCAGAAGACAAAGAAGAAAAGTTCCGTCAACGGGAGTCGAACCTACGACCTCTTGGTCGGCGACAAGAGATGCCGGGCACGCTATCCACTGCGCCACGGTCACATACTCTGTAGGCTTTGAAAACACGCCTTTTATATCTACCACTGTCATCTTACAGTGTTCTTGCTGAAAGTGAGGTAATGCATCACGACCGTGAAATGCGCAATTAGTTCCTTCAAAGCGTCGTTTATACGCTTTGAAGGAACTAATTGAACTATTCGAAACGCGCCGTCCCATTCGGCGCGTTTCGAATAGGGTAAAAGTGCAGTTTTGTCGACGCATTAACACAATGCCAGGTGGCGACCTTACCCCCCAGCGTCGGCCTCGCTCATAGCATCCATCCATACCAAAAATAGCTCTGCGACACATGCATGGACGCATGACTGCGTCGCGTGGCCGTAACTCCACGTTCCTAGTTACGCTCGCCCCGCGAAAAAAATTGACACCATCTTCCCAAAGGGAACCCTGATGGGATGCGAAGCAGCAGCGTTGCGCACGGGTGGCGTCACGGGTTGAACGGCGCTAACGCGGGTGCTTCGCATCCCATCAGGGTTCCCTTTGGGAAGATGGTGTTAATTTTGCGCGTGAGCCGACGAGTCGGCGGTGTAGCGAGCGGCGGTCGCGGAGCGAGCGGCGGTAGCGGCAGGTGTTGCGGGCGAACGGACGAGGCGGCAGCTGCGGGCGCTGCGGCGAGCGCGCGGCAGGCGAGGGAGAGAGTGACGTCAGCGCGCACTGCGAGGGGAGCGTGACGTCAACGCGCAGCTGCGGCATGACCTACTTGGGCACCGCTCCAACACCTGCGGCGAGGGGAGCGCGTTGCGGCGCGTTCGTACGGACGCACGGAGGGACAGCGTTACACAGGCTAGTCAAAGAGCTGTTTCGCATCTAAAATCGCAGCCCGCCAACTGGGAAGACAAGACGCGCGTTGCGTTTCCCTCTGGTCGGGCAGTGGTGTTTAACATGCCGCGAGTGGGCACCTTAGCCCAAGTTCGGCGTCCAATAAGTGAAGCTCTTCTGGCTCTCTCACCACTTTCTCTGATTCCGCTCTCACCGTACAGCTACCACAAGCATCTATGACCACAAGGGTTTGTTTAATCATTGATCATGGACGTTAGAAGTTGGGATGCAGATGCACCACCGAGCGTCAGCGTGGATGCATCCACGTTAAACGGTGCTATAACTGTCAAACACCAATAGACATTGTGCAAGCTCTCTTATATCAATGTACAGTAAGCATTCAACTACTTCTGCAAGGACATGTTTCACTTTCGTGTTATACCGATTCCTATGACGGAGGGATCAACCATGTATTTTTTTTGTATCTGTTTCTCTCTATTTCTTTCTTTCTTTCTCTATCTGCTTCCTTCTCTTTCTCGCTCTATCTATCTTTATTTCTCTTTCTTCCCTTTCTTTCTCTCTCTGCTTCTTTCTCTCTCTTTCTTTGTTTTTCTTTATTTCTCTCTTTCGCTTTCTGTCTAGCTCTCTGTTTTTTCTATCTCTTTTTCGTGCCTGTATCTTTCTGCCTGTTTCTTTCTCTTTCTGTCTTTCTCTCTCTGTGCTTCTTTGTCTCTGTTTCTTTATTTCTCTTTATTTATTTATTTCTCTTTCTGTCTTGCTATCTGTTTTCTATATCTCTTTTTCGTGTCTGTTTCTTTCTATATTTTTCTCTCTCTCTCTTTCTATGTCTTTCTATCGTTGTATGCCTTTATTTCCTCTATTTCTCTTCTTTCTCTTTCTGTCTATCGCTTTCTTTCTCTCTTTCTTTCTCTCTCTCTCTCTTTCGCGTGTTTCACGTGCTCCACTTCGCCAAGCAGAGTTCTTGTTTAACGCTCGCACTTGCTGTACTTGGTAGTGGGGCTTGCCCGATTCCTGTGGCGCATACTCACCTGTGGAGTTTTGTACTACGGAGCACACGTTACCGTTAGCCTTAAACAGCTCCGCCGTGAAAATCAACTCGGCAGAACTATTTGTCGCATTTTGTCTAACTAAATACATCAGTCGCTGGACCCGATAGTATGTTTTATAGGCGTATGTACTCCTTCGCCGAAGCTTATGTCGGAAGAGATGCGAGCGAGAATGCTAGTTGATGCCGACATATTTTACGGACAGTGGACATTGTACAGTTGCGACTGTTCCCGATTCACTTGCCACTGTGATCTTCAGTCCAACTGGCGTATGCCTTTCCGGTTATATCAGGCACAAATACAGCATGAGTGAAGCCATTCGTTAGCATTATCTTACTTGTTATGCTAATGAAAATAAAATCGCTTGCTTAGCATTCCGCTCGCTGCGGTTCTTTAGGGCATACTTCGGCAGGACGAAGCAGTTAAGACGCCAACCGCTGATATGTGACAATGCGGTAGTGCATAAAATGCAGACTGCCACGGTTTCTCGACCCCTGAGCTCTTTTTTCCGTCGTTGTCGTCATCGGCGGCCATGGCGGCTTGTTTTTCCGACTGCGCGGGAGGCCGGCGGCCGCAATAAGCAGCGCGCAGCGGGAGGGACGGCTCGTTCGTCACGATATGCGCGCGCCTCCTCCGCGGTTCCTCGCAGTGCGCGAGCTCTTCCGGCGTTCGGAACCCGACGGGATCGAGGATGCCGAGGGGGTGCAGTTTCGCGGCGCTGCTCGCGCACGGGTTAGGGGCCGTTTTATTGCTGCTATTGCTCGCCATTTGTCTCCCGTGATGGATCGGAGACGGGAGATGCGCGGCATTCCACGGAAACAACACCGAGATCGCTTTAAACGAAACGCGTTGGCGGCCGGCCGCAGCGCCCCTGCTTTGTTTCTGGCGCCGACGCGACCCCGAGGCGGCTGCGGCCGTCCCGCTTGGTGGCAATATGGGTGCCGCGCGACCTGTCTCCGGCCCCGCGTTTTGCACTTTTACTGCTGCCGCACGGCGCGCTGCCTCTCCCGAATTCGGCCTGCGTCATTTCTCAGCCCGTCGTCCGCCATCCGAACGTTTCTCTTTCGGAAGCGCGTCGGGCAGGTGTACCCCGCGGAATCCCCAGCGCCCCCCCTGCCCGGTTAGCCAGCGAAGGGATTTGTCTTGCGCAGAAGGACCACGATTTATGCCCTAGCTTTGTGCGCTGCGCATGCGAACAAATGAGGAACGGGCTTTGCCTAACGGCGACCGATGGGCCCCTGCGCGTGTGAGGCTCAATCTTTTATGTGCGCTGGATCAACTAGGTGGGCGAAACTTCCGCGGCGTTGTTGGCGGCCCTGTGCGATTGCACGCTTAAAAATCGCGATGAGTGTAACTTATTTTACCCCGAATATACCGTTCTAAAAAACACATCGCCAACTAAGACTTTCGTATGTGTCATGGAACAACATCGAGTTGAGTGGGGGTGGGGGGAGAGTGAGGCTGTGTTGTTCTTTCCCTATGAAGTCCCCGACACGTCGGCGGCAGTGAAAATTCAGTACCTAGCTAGGTATTTTCTCCCTCCTGGGTTCGCTTTAGAGCGTATTTAAAATTATGCGTGCTTTTTTTTCTCCGTAAGGATATCCTCTTCACCTTGTCCTTGTTACTGGGTCAGTCAGGGAACTGTAGTCAGATGTTTGACATTCGCACGGATAGCAAGCGTCAGTTGTGCCGTTCAAATTTGAGTCCCGCGACAAATCACACTTGGGGACCACGAGCGTTGTTTGGTTGCGCTACCTATGGTTAATCGAGGCACCTTCCTCACTTGTGACCATATGTGGCGGTTTTTTTTTTTTCGTTTTTTTTAAGAGCCATATGCAGAAACCGAAACTAGGCTGAATTTCACGTGAGCGTAAAGCGCGCCTAACTATCTTTAACTTCCAAAACAGTTGGAATTAAAATAGGGTAATTCCTGATTATCAAGTGAACTGAAAAAGGTAGTTTCTAATCAAAAATGAGCCAAATGCTGCATCTGTTTCAATCAAACTGAGCCACATTCATTGAACCAGCGCTGCGTCAACAATCGTGACCAGAAGAGCCAACATGTTCTCATCCAATCTGTTTCATTTGTGTCCTATATTTGCTTTGTTATCGTGTTTACGTTCCACAATTAGTTTTTTTAGGGCGAGTTGGCACTTGCTAAAGGATATGATGTTGTTGTGCAAAACTCGAATGTAAAGAGTAAGAGCCCGACTTTCCTACTTCTTTTTGCCTCTTAGTGTTTCTTTTCGAGTTTAGCGCTACAGTATCATGTCCTTCTTTCGCTCCAAGTATATTTGAAATAAGACATATGAAGTGAAAATACTGGGCACCGATCTATCCCTTGAAGAAAAAGTGATCCGAAACGGCGCGACGTAAAACGAGCTCAGAAGAAAAAGAAGAGCAGGAGCACTTTTCGAGGCCTTCAGTAGATACCAAGAACAAGAAAATGCTGCCGACAATCCAGAATAGTGCACCTTTTGCCCGGAAGGACCACTCGCTCTTCATATCTACTCATCGCCATTACGCCCAACGGAAGCACACGGATGATGTTTATTTTACCGCAAAATATTGCTATACCGTCCATTCGAATCGTTTTAGACTACTTTTGCGAGCTAATTCAAGCCCTAATGGAATGTTCCAATCTATAAAAGAGCCAAATACAAATTTTACTCCTGAATACCGACGATAGTGGGCTATATGGATTTTAGCCCCAATATAGATTTGAGGTATTCATGGTACTCTCCCCTGTTGCCTTTACACGCTAACGGGGCACTCTCAATTTCTTTTTGTCGATCTGCGCGCACATTGAAACTATTCCTTCCTTCGTCTCTGAAATTCAGGGTGAAATCTCATCTTTCCATGATTCGGAACAAAGCAGTACCGTCCTGCGCACTTGCTCCACACTCGCTGTTCAATTATTTATTAAAGCGTGTCTCACTGTATCGCTCGTCCCGTATAATATAGGCTGCTTTCTTTTCCTTCAACGTATAGTAAAATCATTCACCCCCTGACACGAAACTTCTTATTTGTGCGGGGAGGAGAAACGCGAACCTGATATTCTTAATCCTACGGGGGCCTTTTTAATTTTTTTTTCTTTTTTCTCTTTTTTTTTCTTTTTTTAGGTGGGGGGGGGGGGGGGAAGGGGCGTGCTGAGAGCGTTCTTTTTAATAATTTCTAAGTTTTTTTCATGCCAATACCACGATATGATTACGAGAGACGCCGTACTGGAGGGCTCCGGATAACTTCGACCACCTGGCACTCTTTAACGTGCAACGACATCGCGCAGTACACGCGCCTCTAGCATTGACATATCGTATAGGGGGAAGACTGAAACGAGGTTCTCGAAAACTATATATTTCTGCGGCGGCCTCTTGTTTTGTGTAATGAGCATTGCTGGGTTTCGGTGCACAGCGCACCGTAAAATCCCGAGATAGCCCGCCTAAAATCGACAGAAAATCGAGTTAGAATGTGTCATTGAGCTAACTTTTGGCGTGCAGAAAAAAACTCCCCGTCTCCCGCTAAAGGGAACTGTTGAATATTGTTGAATTTGAAGAAAGAAGAGAACGAAGCGTGGGCACGAGAGGAGAGCTCGCGCAGGGTGCCGAAACGAACGTTAGGCTAGCATGGATGCGTGTTGGTTTTTTGTGTAATTAAACCTTTGTTATTTCCCATCTACCGGCGAAGACAACTTTATTCTACATTTTATGGTGCCGAAACCCGGGACTCTGCGATCCAAGCGACCCGACGGAAGGACTTCGCCCGCAACGAAGATGGAGCGTATCAAAGGCAAGCGAGCGACTCAGCGAGCTCTGCACACGCGTCTGCGAAACGAGGCACGCCAACTCATCGAATCCAGACAATTCTCTACATCGGATCTCCGTGTGGTGCACGACAGGCTAAAGGTGTGCAACGACGGCCTGAGGGCGCTCAACTTAGAGCTTGAAGGACACCTCACGGACGATAAAGTTGCCGAAGATTATGTATCCGTGGCAGAGTATGAAGACAACGCTGCTGCTACGCTGTCGTTGCTCAGTCACCACATGGATGAGCTCAAGGCGTCAGCGTTAAGGATCGCCGACAGTACTGCAACGAACAACGTTGAGAACGAAGGTATCGCCACTGCAGGAAGCCGTACCCTTGGAGATCAAGTGAGACACGGGCTCGTCGGCTCTCGTCTCCCGAAACTTGAGATGCTTCACTTCAATGGAAGCCCAACGCAGTGGCAGCCTTTCTGGGACATGTTTAAGCATGCCGTCCATGAAAACCCGACTCTGACTAACATCGAACGGTTCCACTACTTGAAGAACCTGCTGACTGGACAGGCTGCGAAGGCCATCGACGGCATTCAAGCCACGGAGGGGTCATACGAAGATGCCATCACCCTTCTAACTAATCGGTTTGGAAACAAGAAGGTCATCGAGCAGCAATACTTGGCGAACCTGCGAACGATCAAGCCAGTAAAGTGTTCCACCGATGTGGCTTCGTTGCGCAACCTATTGGACACCGTCCACATCAACATCAGAGGACTCAAGGCGCTCGGATGCCCGGAGCTCTCCTATGCCGCCATGCTTGTCGAGGTCCTCACCAAAGCGATACCAGGCGACATCTTGGTGGACTATTTCAAGGAACAAAGCCGCAAGACGAACGTCGAGGCGCTTGCATCATCGGAGGCGGAACTGCAGGAGCTTCTCGATTACGTCCGCATGGAGGTGGACGCTCGTGAGAAAAAGTGCCTTTGTGGACGCCTATGGTCAGGGCTCCCGAGATCATCGACAAGGGGCGCTTCACAACGCTTCACCTACGGCTTCTGCTCTGAGCAGCCACGCAACGAATCAGAAAGGTACCTGTTTCTTTTGCCTTTCTTCAGCTCATACTACGGAGTCATGCTCTTCCGACATTAGCATACACGAGAAAAAGAGTCGATTAGTCAAGGCCGGCAGATGTTTCAAATGTACAAGCAAGGGACATCGCTCTAAAGAATGCCGTCGCTATCTCAAGTGTGCTAAGTGCAACGGAAGGCACGCAACCGTTGTTTGCAACCCCGACTACGCTCAGAAGCAGCGCTCAAACGAGGCTAGGACCCCTAGCTTATATGTCAAAACGAATAAGTCAGCACTGCAAGATACTGAGAACGTAGTGCTGCTACAGACGTTCAGAGCGTGGCTGATAAACGAATGTGAGTCCAGCTTTATTAGAGGTGTCTTTGACAATGGAAGTCAACGGACGTTTATAAGAAAAGATATCTCTAAGAAACTAAACCTAACCACGCTGCGCACCATCGAATTGGATGTAATGGCATTTGGAGGAACTTGCGGAGCGCCGGAAAGACGACTGAACATTGTCAAAGTGACGGTAATGAATCAATTCGATCGTTCTAAACATGATATAGAAGCCATAGAAGTACCATTTATTTGTGAGCAGCTGATGGAACTTCCCCCAACGAACAAGTTTGTGCAAAAGCTGCTAAACGAAGAAAAGTTTATTGCTGATCTGACAGCAATTCCTGGATTAAAAGCAGAGAGTGGCATAAGCTTGCTTGTAGGAGCGGACCAGATATGCAGCGGGGAGATAATTAGCTTGAGCGGGAGGAACGTCGCCGCTCTCATTTCACGGCAGCCGTCCGGGCGCTCATCGCGGCATTGCACAGGAGAGAGAATTAGGCGCGCGCGCTCCGTCATTTTTATACCGACGTATACCGTGGCACCCCCAGCGGAGTATGCAGCGGTCACACCACCTGTCGTGCCCGCCGCTCCGTAGAGGATTCCTAGAGGAGAGAACGGGGGGGACCGTAGGAGAGGAGAGAGAGGGGACGTGCATGCACTGTGGGGGGTGTGGGACGCGGGAGCCGCTCCGTAGAGTAGAGGATTCCTAGAGGAGAGAGGGGGAGAGGACGCGCATGCGCTGTGGGGATGTGGGACGCCGGAGCCGCTCCGTAGAGTAGAGGATACCTAGAGGAGAGAGGGGGGAGAGGAAGCGCATGCGCTGTGGGACGCCGGAGCCGCTCCGTTGAGTGGATGATTCCTAGAGTAGAGAAAGGCGGTGAGCGTAGCAGAGGATAGGGGGGAGGGGACGCGCATGCGCTGTGGGACGCGGGGGCCGCTCCGTAGAGTAGAGGATTCCTAGAGGAGAGAAAGGGCGTGAGCGTAGGACAGAGAGGGGAGGGGACGTGCATGTGCTGTGGTGGTGTGGGACGGACTAAGCCCCCCTCCAAACACATGCAAGCAAGATCAAGGAATGGGGTCAACCTGGGCGACAGACATCACCTGCCTAGCCATTGCTAAGCAGCCTCTGTGCTCTCGGCCATGACTCGAGGAATGGGATAAACCTGGGCGACAGACACCACATACCTAGCCATTGCTAAGCAGCCTCTCTGTGCTCTCGGCCATGACTCTTATGACTGTGATAGGGTTGACGGCCTTCATATTACTACGTGTTCTGGTTCACCTAATGGGTGCTTCTCTACTTCATGAAAGTGGCCGGACGCGGGACGGGGGACGCGGGACGGGGGACGGGGAGGGACGGACAGAGCCCCGAGCATAAGATGCTTCGCATCTAAAAATAAAGTTGAAAAAACATCCCCATCTCCCGCTAAAGGGAACCATGTGTGGATGCGAAGCAGCGGAGAGATAATTAGCTTGAGCGGGAGGAACGTCGCCGCTGTCGTTTCACGGCAGCGGCCCGGGCCGCTGCCGTCATTTTCATACCGCGGAACTACCGTGGCGTCCCACCTGTCGTGCGCACCGCTCCGTAGATGATTCCTAGAGGAGAGAACGGGGGGGGACCGTAGGAGAGGGGGAGGGGACGTGCACGCGCTGTGGGGATGTGGAACGTGGACGCCGCGCCGTAGAGTAGAGGATTGCTAGAGGAGAGAAAGGAGGTGAGCGTTGGAGAGGAGAGAGAGGGGACGCGGTCGCCGCTCCGTACAGTGGAGGATTCCTAGAGGAGAGAAAGGGGGCGAGCGTAGGAGAGGAGGAGGGGACGCGCATGCGCTGTGGTGGTGTGGGACGCGGGCAGGGGGGACGGACTAAGCCCCCTCCAAACACATGCAAGCAAGATCAAGGAATGGGGTCAACCTGGGCGACAGACACCACCTACCTAGCCATTGCTAAGCAGCATCTCTGTGCTCTCGGCCATGACTCTGATGACTGTGGTAGTGGTTGACGGCCTTCATATTACTACAGTGTTCTGGTTCGCATAATGGGTGCTTCCCTACTTCATGCACGTGGCCGGACGCGGGACGCGGGAAAGACGCGGGAGGGACGCGGGAGCGACGGACATAGCCCCGAGTATAAGATGCTTCGCATCTAAAATGTTTAGCAGCCGAACAATGAACGAGCGTTTACTAGCACTGAATTTATTCGCCGTCAAAACCGCCGAAGGAACTGTCGCTCTCACTGTCAAACAAAAGGTCGATAAGCTCCTCACGCACGGCAAAGGGGGATATCGCCGAAGCTAGCCGCTTATGAATCTCCGCTTATGAATCTCTTCGTCTTCTGATCCATCGAGGACGGTTGACATACCACACCGCTTCATGGAGCTCGCGACAACTTCCTTCCTCACGGCCGCTCAAGCCTTGTAAACGAAGTCCACGAGGTCTTGTCGTGATGCCCTTCGTGTCATTCCCTTTAGACGTCACTGTCTCACCTCGAACGAAGCTTGCCCAGGTCTCCCGAAGGACGTGATCAGCATAAGGGGCGATGTAATTTTCAGTAGTGGGTTATCTATCTGTGTTTTTTCAAAAACTAGCAATTCGTGCCCAAAACGGGGACGGGAGTCGGGCACCTCATGTCTCTGCGTCTTAAGTTTGGCTAGAGGCTTTCGGACAGACAGCGAAACACCATTAGGCGTAGCTCGAGTGCGTGGCTTGACCGCACTGCGAATGCGTTATGCGGTGAAAATGTACTCTAGGCTGTGTGACGGCTACTATGCAGGACTCCTCATTCTGTGAGCCGCCTCTCGTTCACCATATACCCACCACGTTGGGGGAGGTCAGTGAAGCCTTACCCTAGAGCTCGGACCCGGGGATGGATTTTAAAAATAAAAGTTTTTCCCGCTCTCTCTGTCTCTCTCTCTCTCTCTCCGTATGCAAATATCGCAGTTCTGTCTGGCGAGAAAGTTATGATGCTACATCCTGCAAGTTTGTGAATTCATATATTTGTCGCCTTTGTGTTTCAGATGCCGCTAAAACTAGTTGTGTTGCTGTAGCTGCGACTAGAGATGAGTGTTTTTTTTTTAATTCAGTTTTTAGGTGTATACAGAACAAAGAGAGTGTGTAGGCGCTGGAAATGGAGACCGCGTTTTTATGTGAGCACCTCACAAAGCATGTTCCATTTTCTCTATTCTTCTCGTTTTTCATATGCAAGAATAATAATAATAATAATAATAATAATAATAATAATAATAATAATAATAAGAAGAAGAAGAAGAAGAAGACGAAGAAGAATTTCACAGAACAGCCTCCGTGAGAAGTAGCAGCAAGGCAGAACTTGGCCTCATAGTTGGTTTTCTTGTGACGCTGTAGCACGCGGAGGTTTTTATTCCTGCAAATTCACAGTCAATCAAGCACTCGTGCACAGACGCCTAGGCGCGTAGTCGTATATTGGCCATCACTGGGGCCTGAAACATGAAAACGCCAAAGGACACGGCGTCGAATACGGCCATGATAGGTCGCAGAGGGCTAGTTCAAGTATTCACCTGTTCGATTCAGAACACGAATACAAATGTTACCGAGCTTTCGTATGCGTTTAAAGCAATGCAACAAGCTGTAAGTGCTTGAAACTTCGCGGTCCGTACTGGTTCGAACGCACCAACGACCGAGACCGCGCGTGAGTTACGCCACCTTTCCTTGAGTTACGCCACCAGAAAAAGGAGGGAAAACAAATCACAGACGATTACGATACTACCTAATGTTAATTCTGAGCGCATCTGTTTAGGGGTTTTGATTTTGCGGTAAGTTGAGGCAAATGCTTCTGCTTCGGCTGCGCGCAACTCTGGATTCTGGCGTCGGCGGCGTTTGAGCCTCTGCTCGGGCAGCTCATTTAGCAGCAGCGGCAGACGACGCACTTCCACCAGTTGCGTCGCCCATGGTTCAGTAAAAACTGGCAGAGACTATTTTGTGGATAGGTACACGGTTCACATTAAGAAGAGAACGCCGTGAGTCGCGTGACCGGCGCGGACAATTTCGTGCAGCGCATTTCACATATACCGCCCGCAGACGGAGCGTAGCGAGACTGCCTCGCTGGACCGGGAGACCGCGGAAGGCAGCGGGTGGGCGCGTTGCACAACAGCCGACGACCGACGGTGCGCACTACTGTGGCGCCGCTGTTGGTCGCCGCGGAACCTGTCGTCTCACCACTGCCGTTCCCTCCTCGTCCCTATCGCCGTCTTTCATCCTCCGCTGCGCTCCGTGTTCGCTTGCTTTCGTCCTCGTTCGCTCTATCGGTTACGCCGACGGCGACGCCGCTCAACGCAGGAAATGGGCGGCTAAGAGCTGCGCTCTAAAAGGCTGTGTTCTTTCTTCTAGATTCCAGTAAGAAACGCATCGTGTTGGCGGGTATTGTAATGAGAACGTACCAGTTCGACGTACACTGGCGCATTTCATTGATAGGCAACTGTGCTGCTTTCACGGGAGATGCAGCGCCCTGGGTATGGAGTGTATGTGTTTGTGTGTGTGTGTGGGGGGGGGGGGGGGGGGGGTGGCTATTTTGGTAAGTGGGTGGCGCCAGCGAACTTGGCATTTCGTTTATTTTATGCTAATCGGGATGCATACAGGGCCCCGAAACTCTTGGAACGCTCTTGTAATTGTACAGTATGTTTTAAGGTCCTTGAAACTCTTGTTATTATTCTTCTTCCTTGAAAACCCTTGAATTTCATGAGTAATTTATCATGAAAGTTACATCTGAGCCACTTTCTGTGGTCTATCAGCGTCGACCCAATGCACTCCGAATTTTGACAACAGTGATACAATCTAACCCCCCACATATATCGCATCTGGAGACGGCTACAAAGTAGTTTGACACGTTGGCAATTCATATCATAGAGGCAAGGCACAGGAGGTGCGCTTCACCGCACGATAGCTCGTACTGCTATTCGTATGCTCCGCCGCACTATACGCCTGTGCTGCAGTGAAAGGTAATACAAGTTTGTCATTACGGAGCGGAAATAAGATCCTTGCTTGATGTTTTCGTACGCACACCTTGCTCAACTTATTCTCCATGGCAACCCACCGTGGTAGCTTAACGCGTGTCGCGCTGCTAAGCTGAAGGGCGCGGGTTCTATTCCTGGCCACGGAGACGTCATTTCGATGGGGTCGAAATGCTAAAAGCACCCGTGCGCATAGGTTCAGGCGCACGTTACTAAAGAACCTCAGGTGGTCGTCGAAATGAGTCCGGACTCCCGCACCATGGTGGGCCTCATAATCATATCGTGGTTTTGACATGGTAAACCCCAGCAGTTGCTATCCTCCGTGGTCTGATTTCCCCTCAGATTCAGTACTTGTTTGCCAGAATGTGCACGAACAGTGCGGTTTTCTTGGGATAAATCTTTGCTGTGACTGGAGGAGTGAGTTCGGTAGCAGTTGACTTGCAGATGCGCGGCGTTGATATCGGAAGTCGCGGGGAATGCTCTTTATACACGCGTAGCACAGTGGTTTAAATGTGCGTGGAATTTCCAGATGGCATTACAGCTGTTATGTATTGACAGTGATTCCATATAGCAGTGTTCGGTATATCTAAGTTTCACTGCATACGCCCTTTAAAGCCTCTGGAAGCGCATGTGTGGAACTCGAAAACACCAGTGGCAGAGCGGGAGCCAAACTGTTGTTTTGTGCAAACTCTTTCCTCTGTTTACGCGACACAGACATGTATACTATGGTAATGTAAGCGCAGTGAATGTGTACACCAGTTCAACATGATTCCGACGCCGAATTTTGCACTCTGGGCCTATCGCGCCGGAGCCCGATGTTCTAACCTATATGCCACAGGTGCTTGCTCCAGCAAGCAGAAGAGCACATGTCACGCGCGCAAGCAGGCGCGTCCAGGCGTGCTGTTTACTGGCTCCGTTGTTTGCGCCACTATACAGTAAAAACACACACTCTCTCTCTCCCTGAATAAACATCGTACATAAAACGTATGCCGTCAAAAGAGCGCAATTCCTTTTAAAGGACTACTGACACGAATTTGAAATACTTTCGGATTCGAGCTCTAAATAAAAACACTGGTGTCGAGAACCCTAAAAGAGTATTGTGGTACCGAAACCGAAAAAACACTTTCGGTTTCGATATCGAGGGGGCGGCTTCTCAGGGACGCATCATCGCAGTGTGACCTCAAGGGGACATAAGACCTTGCGACGTACTAGCGGCAGATCTGTCATCTGCCCATGGTGCACACGACGAGTGAATCGTCGTCCAGCGACCCCGGCAGTGATTTCTGGCGATTTATACCGTATGCAGGACGTAGGGTTCGCAAACTCAGTGGAACTGTGTTATCTCGTCGGGATAATGTTAATTGAAGAGGGGGGAGGGGGGGCTGGCTTGAACATGCTCGGCGACGAAAACTTTAAGATCAAAGTACAATATTTTATTCGTGTTGTCTGCTCCGGTGTGTGGCGAGCGTTAACACTGCATACCAAGGAAACGAAAAATGCCCTTTTTGCGTTATCTCAAAATCGACTCCTTTAATAAAGCACACCTCTTAGCCTTCTTTTCTAGGGTTTTTTGGTTCGGATGTGTTGTCTGCATGGTGCTGATATCATATACACCTGAGCCTTGACAATTATCGTTAGTTGGCTTTCTGCTGCAATATACCGAAAAAAAAAAGTTAAGGCACCTTCGCACTAGTTATACCAAGCCTCAAGGAAGTACGGAGCTGGGTGGTTTGCCTGGTTTCTCTTTATTTCTCTTTTTATGTTTCTCTTTGTTCTTTCTATCTCTTTTTTAGATGGGTTTATTTCTATTTCTCTCATTATCTATCTATTTATTTCTCTCTCTCACTCTTTCTATCTTTCTTTCTCTTTTCTATTGCTTTATCTCTGTCTGTTTTTCGCTTCCTCTTTGTTTCTATGCCTTTCTCTATCTCTATTTCTTTCTCTCTGTGTTTCTTCGATTCTTTCTCTCTTCCTTTCTCTTTCTGTCTTGCTCTCTCTTTTTTCTACCTGTTTTTTTTTTTTTGGGGGGGGGGGGGGGGTCTGTTTATATATCTTTCTTCGTTATTTCTATCTTTTTTGCTCTTTCTTATCTTCATTTGTTTCTTTTTCTCTATTTTTCTTTACTCGTTCTCTCGCCCATCAGAGTTTGCATTCCACGCCGGACATATCGGCGCATGTGTTCTGGGAGCCAAGCAGAGGGTGAAGAAAAGGACGAAGAGAGCGCGTGCTTGTTCATGATGACGGTACTTTTCTGTTCGCTTTGCACGGACTAACTATCGGCTTAAACAGCTTCGCTGTTAAAAATTTTTTTCGGCTCCGTATTAGCGCGATAGCTAACTATATCAAAATAAACGTGAATGGAGAGATTAATTTCACTCCTTTGGTGGCCGCCTTTCCAGCTCCGCAGGTGTTTCCAACCTGTCATTTTTTTTCCCCCAACGTCGTGAACAGAGAAACCTTCAAAGGAAGTAGAGGAAGGGGGGGGGGGGGGGGGGGGAGTCCTCATGTCGGAACAGGTGCCCCGTGGATCGCTGCACGCATCATGCCGAAGGGGGAGGGCTTCCTCAAAGATACGTGCGGTTTCCGCTGCACCAAGGAATGCGCCCGGTGCGCTGGTCCCGTGCCCGGGACGCGTGAGCAGGCAGACAGGAGCGCGAGCAGCGGGAGGAAGCGACAGCTCAATCATCGCGCGTGCCACGCAAGGTTAAAAGCCCTGACAGCGCGTGAACGCGAGCGCGCTACCCTACATGCACACTGCACGCACGCGCCGCACCGCACAATGGGCGTCGCCGAGAAAAGAAAGAAAAAAATGTGACGAGGGGAAAGGGGTACCCGACCGCACGAGCTGACGCAAGCGCGCGCCCCCCTTCTCCCGTAGACGCGCACGCCCCACCTGGGGTCTCTCTCGCCCCCCATTCACGCGCTGCTGTTCGAGGAAGAAGGGAAATCAAGCCAGGCGACATAGGATATAAAAAGGGGTCGGGGAGTTACAACGCGGAACGCGACGACCAGCGGAGGCCCTGAAGGGGTTTAAGATCCCCGACTCCATGTTATGTCCCGGCGGTTGCTCGCTATGTTTCTTTTTCTTCGTTTGTTGCCACCGTCTTGCCACGCTTTGCGTTTGTTTTGCACTTGCTGCTGCGAATGTGGCTGGCTCAGGCTGGGGTGCCGCTTCGACACCACCGTGCATGGAACGCCTGGCGTGACGACGCCCCAAAGAAGCCACAAGTGGTGAACGGGGGGTTTCGGCCAATTAAAAGCAAGTCGCGCGTCTCGCCTTCCTTTTCTTTTCTCTCGTACTTTATTTTTCTGCTGCAGGCTTTTCACGTTTGCCTTCTCTTTGTTTGACAGCAAGGTTTCCCATCGGGAACTCTCTGAGCGAGTGGATGCCCTAAATGATGTGATGAGAAGGGTACATGTTTAATGATGGCATTTTTCCCCCCCCTATAAGTGCCACGGAATGTGTAAATGTTCGAAGCTGTGCTATTCAAAAATCGTTCCCCTTAATATATTTTAGACTTACAATTTTTTTTTTTTCGTGTTGTCGGAAAGTGCTCGTTAAGTGATGCACAGAAAGATAGTTAGTTAGTTATGTTGGGTTTTATGGCGCAAAAGCAGCAATGGCTATGATGCGCCAGACACTAGGTGATTTTCAATGAGATGGTATGCACAGAAAGAGTCACCAAAGTAACGCTGTAGCATGTTGGCGTATGGGTCATATACAAACGCGATAACCAGCAGTTCTAATGACTTCACAACAATATTTGCAGCGGTCGCTAAAACTGGCAAGCCATTGCTGTTTATTCAATCTACTTAATAGTGGACCGTTTCAAGAAACGCCAAATATTTGTTGTCGGGGCATGAAAATGCTTCAGGAAATGCGGCTGCGTCTGTTAGTGCCCTGATGCCTAATTCGCCTCCGGTCTGTAAAGCACCCTTGCGTTAGCTTCGAAAAATGCCTAAAGAACGCATCAGTCGCATTAAATGTAATCGGGCCGCTTCCAATGAATGCATGGCGACTTCCGTAATCGCCGAAGACACGAACTGGATTTCACGGCAATACCACGAGTCTTCGCGGTGTGGCAGCAGTCTAGGAGAACGAATATGTAAAAAAAATATAATAAAAAAATCTGTCTCTGTTTCTGTTTCTCCTTGTCACTCTTTCTTTCTTTTCAGCCTCGTTATGGGAGCGTACATGCAGCCAGCGAACACGATTCCCTACTTTCTCCTCTCCGCAGTTTCAGTGTTGTTGGCTTCCCTCTTTTGCCGCATGGTGTCGTTTGGTGCTTCTTGAGATGGGCGGACGCGGCTTGTTTGCGGTCATTTCCGTTGCTTCCGCGGACTCTGTCGTTAATCTTGTCCTATATGTCTCAGCTGTCGCCAGTAATGCCGATTCTGTTTTTTTTTCCTGCTTATTTATCCCTATCGTTCTTTTATTTTATGCCTGTTTTGCATCTCGTGAAACGGAAGTCGCGTTATGAAACTGTCGCTGCCTATAAATCTTCGTCGTGTTGTCAAAGTCGCCTACTGCGATTTCCTTCAAAAATTTGGCCTTCTCAAATGAGATGATCTTTCTTTATTGTTTATTTTTTCATTTTTTTCCGGAATTCCTTTTGGCGCAAGGAAGAGACTGAAGTTTCAGTGGTGGCCAGAATGCGAGACTCTGCGCATGCTTCAGCGAAGTGCGGATGTGCGTCTTGAGATAAAATATAGAAGCTCTGATTACTTTTGTTGGGCCGGATCATGGTATACTGTATCAGCGGTCGATTTATTTGCGCTTGTTCTCTACAGAGGGCCATGGTAAAGTCAGCATAGTGTCGCCGGTGTAGTGTAGCCTGCGGCGCCTATTTCGCCGTTCTATTCCGGGAAGCAAATAAAACGTATGCAATAAACTTTGATCCAAGCAACGAGGCCAGAACAGAAGGTGTAATGTTACCCGTAAAACTCATTTGAAGGTTACGTTGATCAAAAAGTTGTACCTTCTGTAACACTGCGGGTTATTGACCCGAGAGATAACGGCTCGCGTGCTTCTCAACACAATTAGAGAAGAGCGAGGAATATTAATAGTCTCATTTACGAGGATCCTTGAAGGGGAGTCCCGATTTTTGAGTCCAGAAGAGCTAGCTGTTGCCGACCCGATGAAGAGCACCGTAACGCCGACGACGGCAGAACGGCTGACACGTCCTGCTCGCGGATTCGGATGCTAGATCGAGACAAATGCCGTTTTCTTTCCCTGCGACTTAAACCATGACGACATGATTATGATTGGACATTTTGTATGGACTCACCGACAGCCGCGGGGAATATTTGACTGCTGCAGCTGGAAAAGACTTACGGAGGTCAGGCAGTTCGCCGCTTGATGCATAAAGCGCGTAGCCTAAGTAGTAGCTAAGTCAACTGGTCTGTGTGTGCATGCATGCGTGTTGATCATAACACATTCATGCGTTCCGGTGGTTCGCTTCTTTTTCAAGTCGTCTGATCGGACCGTTTCTTAATCCGCTGCTTGACCTTCTCGTCCGCACGGTTATCTATTCGTAGTCGCTATGTGTCTGCCATTCTTCTTTTCGGTAGTTAACACGAAGTAAGATGCTTATACTCTACGTCAGACCCGAGTGGGTGTTACTAAATGCAACGATGGGGCATTTACAGACTCCAGAAATCTGAAGCGCCTCACTCGCACTCTCGATGCTTGTTGCTGCTTGCGTTTCCCTTTGTCTATACTTCATGGTCACGAACTTCTACTGTTCCCTGGCAGTACGAATTTCCGCGAAAGTGCCGACGACCGGTGGACAAACGCGAACAGCCATGCAGCGAGACACGTCAGTGGCGTGCCACGGTGTAACGCATATAGCGGAACGTCTGTTCTCGGTATGCATCAACAGCTCAGACGGTCGCTCGCGCCAAATAGCGTCTTCGACAGCTGTCATGATGACGGCTACGTGACGGGCGACGTTTTCGCCCTGTATCCTCTGGTCGTGTCGTTGTTGATGTTTGCGGGGCTGGCGAGTGTCACTTGATGAGCGCATTTCAGGTTTCCAAGCGGGGAAGAAGAGAAAGCTGGGGGGTGTCGCCACTCCCGACCGGCTTTGATCTGCATTCGTTGAGATAAAAGCCTGTCCCCCGATTTTTTCTCTCTCTCGCTCTCTTTTGTTGCCTTCCCTGGTTTGTCCTGACGCTTCGCTCACTTCCTATATGGCGTTGCGAGCTTCTTATACGCGCGAGAGGAGTTTGTCTCCTTTCTTATGACTAGTATTATTTTGTTGTTATTATTCCGGGTGCAGGCGCGTGCGACGAGCGCTAAATAAGTAGGCGAAGCACAACAACACACCGCTGAAAACCCGGCAGGCACAAGTGTGGGAAAGGGAGTTCGGTGTTTGTTTGCTTCGGGCTCGGGTTATTTATCGGCGCAGCCAGCGTGTGCATGCACGAGCGCGTATAAGCGCACGCGCGCCTTCGAGGAAAAATATAAGCGACGCGGCGCGTGAATACGGGGGGCCTGGCTCATCTTTGTTTTGCTGCTGCTGTTTATCCGCTTGTTTGTTTGTTCTCAAAGATGGCCGACAGCAAAATTCGCTTTGTCGAGGAGCGGGGCGGAGTGCGTCGCAGAGAGGTCTCCTGCTCGCGGGGCCCTTGCTTTATGTGTATATGTATCTTCCCATCCTAAACGAGAGAGAGGGTGAGAGAGTGTGGTGAGGCGGTGGCAGAAAGGAACTGCTGGGGAGAGCGCCGAAGAGGCTACAGCGCCGTGGCGCTTTAGAGGCGCGCGATCCCTGCGCGAATGGCTGCGTCCTTCTGCCTGTACTGAAGTTGCGCACTAACCTCCCATTCCTCTCTCTCTTTTTTTTTCTTTGCCTGCATATAGCTGCCACGGGCAGATAAAACGGGGAGAAATCCGTATGATTGGCAAAGTGCGCTCGCTTGAGGGGTCTCCCTCAAGCCAGGCGTGGGGCGCGCTGCTAGTGAAATAAGCGGCACCGCCGTCCAAGGTGCCGCCGTTCTAGCTATTGAGGACGCAGCTGTGCGTCAGTCGACACTGCAGCCAGCCCTCCCCTGTCCTACTCCGGACCCTGATTTCCAGTCTCGCCCACCAAGATAGTCGCATATTTTTTGGCACCCCCCCTCCCCTCCGCTTTCCTTTCATTACGGCCGGAATGCAGACGTCTGAAGGAGTGCGTCACGCGTCGGATGCACTTGTACCCGCCCGAGGCATCGGCAACAACACAGCATAGAAAAAAACAAAAACAAAAAAAACTAAGAAGTGGGATGCCTACTTACCGTTGACAGGGCTGGGAGGAGAAGTGCACATAGGCATCAGCAGAGAAGTTGATCAACTCTCGGCAGTGAATGTTAAATGCAGAGTTGCCCATATCTCGGAAACCCGCCTGTGATGTGTGTGTTTCAGATGTTGACAAAGTAAACACAAGTCTCCCTGACGCTACCGTCTCACTTGCGTGTTGTAGCACCGGAAAACGTCTAGTTCTCTGAAGGCTTCCGCTGTCGGCGGCGGAGGCTTGAGATTTTTAGAAACACGAACCATGAACTGGCAAGGGTTTGTATATGACGACGCTAACCCTTCATGGTGGCGTGTCTGACGTCTTGTACTTACTCTATTTTAACGAATGGGGTCGTATATGTATCGACGTTGTGATTTTTCGTGGCCCCTATTGGGCGTGCTCTTCAAAGGTCAATCAAAGAAGGAATATACGTCTCAGCGGGCTTCTTGGAAGGCTGGTAACGACCGTGAGAGCTAGCATAGGCAACAGTAATGCGGCTTAAAGGTTGAGCTGAACTTTAGGAGACGTCGCGTAATAAACAGATGTATTTTCGAAAACAAATTTTATAACTGAATAATAAATGTCTGCAGCACGCTTGTCACCCATTCGCTATGTCGCCTAAAGATAATCAGCAAAGCAGAGCAAAAGGGGAAAAGAACTTATGAGAACAAATGGCCTCAATGTCTACTGACGCCAAGAAAATTGTATATCCGCTCGTTCGCTTTGTCGGCACGAAATGACTTTATTTCCACTACTGTATCAGGGCATCGCGCTGTGCTACCGTGCGTTGTCGCTCCGAAATTTTTACAAAAAGAAAGTGTTCAGGCGCCTATGTGCTGGTATTGCTTATAAGATTCAAGTACACGCTTTTTCCTGTCAACACAGCACTCAAGGCTGTTCATTAATCCAGCCATATAACTGTTAGTTTCGGTGTAGTTGTGAGTCTTATTTGCAGTCTAGTTTGCCTCATGTTCGGATGATGCGTTTTTACCCTACGGACATACGCGCGGATGCTTCTAATTACGCCTTCATATGTCTCTGTCATGCCATAAACGCTGCATTAAAGCGTCGGTGGATTCCTGGCTCTCGAAGAATCCGAGGCTCAAACGTCAAGACTTACGCCGTGTAACCGCGATGTAACGTGATTTTCTTCGTACCCTTTGACACATGCTACGTCATGTCCTTCTGTCGGCGTTGCGTCGCTACGCCAACCAGTGGAGGACTCTGGCCCTGTCCAGTGCTTGCCTTACCGCGGCCTTCTAGCAGCGAGCAGGCCTTCACGTCCAAGCGCTGTCCGTCTCGTTTTCCATTCGCTGCTCCGTTCTCTCGTCCGGCCGCCATATTTTATTGGCATCCTGACGCTTCCTCTCGCTTCTGCCGTGGCGCTTCTTGGTGCGCTCTGTTTATTGGAATGCAAACTGATTGACCTCCCCTCCCTCGAGCGCGCCTTTGCCCTTTCCCGCTTCCGACAGGGCCTGCGTCACCTTCGTTTTGTTATTATTGTTTTTGTTTCTTTCGCCCTGGCTCGCTCTCCCTTAGCCCCGCCGCCTCTTGCTCCTCCCGCATCTTCTTCGGCCCGTGTTGTTCCCCTTCTCTCCGCTCGTTTCTTTTCTCTCTTGTGCTCGCTTCATTTGTTCGCTGGGATGCTGGGCTCATGGAGATCCCGCGCGGCTGCTGGCTTCCCCCCCCCCCCCCCCCGCTTTTCCTCTTTTTTATTTTTTTTGAACACGACGCTGTACTTTTCAGTATCGATTCCCTCGCTCGGGTCAAAATAAGAAATGGCTACAAGAATGCTGATGCAGAAGTTTTTAGGCACTCGGGGCTTCACGCAAGCGGAGCCGGCGCGAAGGAAGGAACGCGAAAAAGAAAAAAAAAAAGCGGCAGTTTTGTCGTCGTCTGCATTATTGGCGATCCGAAGGAGTGCGCCACGGCAACGAAATGAGAAACTTGTTTGCCGCGCGTTTCGTTTGCTTCCTCTGCGTGCGCGTCCGCTCCGGGGCGTTTGGCGCCCGCCTCTCCCCTGTAGCTGCCCTTCTTCGCCTCTGCCATTACGGCGCACCACGTGGACCCGCAGGACTGCGGAGCGGTCCCTCGCCCCTAACGACGTTGCCTGCCGGCGTAGCGCCCTTGTCTCTCGCTCGTCTCTGTCTGTCTGTGTGTGCGCGCGAATTTCCCCGTGTGGCACGTGGCGGTAACGCGTGGATATGATAACGCCAGTGTTGCCAGGGTGCTGCTCCTCCATGCGCGCTTGTCTTTCGTGAGCGCCTGAGAGGAAATGCCGAAGGACGGTGGCATGCGACGCTGCAGTTGGCCGTCGTGGTGGTCCTCACGTACTGAATTCTCGCCACGAATGCCCTTTGATGCCGATTGTTACCGACGCTGTCGATTTTCCTGTTGTTTTATTAGCTTGTTTTTTTTCTTCGCTACCTCTGTTCGTGGCTCGTTGGGCAAATTGTTACATCTCCTTGTTCGTGAAGAAATGCCCTTACGGAACAGTAATGTTTCCGCAGTCCTATGAATTGTTTTACTACTACTGTGCTCGTTTAATACGTGAGAAAACGATTCGACCTAGATGCTGCGATAATAGTGAATATGAGTTCAGGAACGGCGTTTCGCCGCGCGTGCTTTTTCCATTAACGCATTTCGGGGTGGTCACCCCAGTGACGAAGGGTGTGTGTGTTTTATGCGGGGACTGAGCATTAAACACGGTAAACTATTTTAAGAATTATGAGTGCTTATAGTATAGTACATTTGATGTTAAAGGGAACAACTGCGGACACTTATATAACAATTATATTACACTCGACTTTCTTTTCGCGCATCTTCAGTGGCCTTATAGCATCTTAACTCTAGCACCATAATCGGCCGTCGTTTTCAGTGGGTAATATGATAGGAATGGAATCATGAAAGGAATCCTTGGATTAAAGGGACAAGTAAATTGAAACAATGAATTGGTTTAGACTTATAAATCGAACTCTGAGAACACTAACATATGTAATTTCACAATCATAGGCATACTAATAGAGGAGAAAATCGAGGTCAAAGTTTAATTTTTCGCGCCGAAATTTTCGCGCGTTACGTCAAGGATTCTTTTTTTTTTTTTTTTTTTTGCGCGTTTTCTCGCTTACCATGCGTCTTCTCGCGACAAGCGTTGGTGATTCTGGTATTGTGAAAGTGTAATTTACTCATATGAGAAAGATCGTTTTTTCTCTTTAGTGTGCCTTTAAACCAGCCCAAATTCGTGGTACTTGAATAACAGCGCAAGAGACAGGACCAAGGAAGAGAGGGCAGATACGACGCTGTGCTTGCAACTCACTTCAATTACTTCAGTTACTTCAATTTACTTCAGCCCGAATCGTTCGGTTATAGTTTAGGTGCCCGACATGCCTATTGAAACGATACACAACAGGCAGGAATGAGCGATGCACCCGAAGCATATGCAATAAGGCAAATAACTTCTTATTCCTGGCAGTAAAACCAGGCACTTCAATCGTTCTTTCAGCTGGCTAGGAGACTGAGCTAGTCTCCTTAATTTTGAAAGGCTGCAAAAGAAAGGAAAGCCTGTGAAGCATTGGTTGAAAATTCAAAATAGCAGAAGGATGGCAAGTTCTAATTATAACTACCGTATATGCGCGATTGGAATTCGACTCAAATGTAGGTCGACCCCTCTGAAATCGCACAGCAAAACAATAGAAAGCGTGGGCGCATTTCATAAAAAAAAAAAAGATTTATTTACGATGCCACTGAAAAAAAAAAGAAAACGCTAGAATTCCGGTGTGAAAAGGTGGCTTCCCTGCAGTGCTTCACAGCTATATAGAAAAGCTAGCTTCGCGGCAATACGCGGGGATCATTTTTAAGAAAACTTTCCTCGAATCGCTGTTGAGGGTCCGGGTTGTACGCGGAAAAATATGGTATATGTTATATATGTCACAGGTAGAGCCGGAATGGAAAAATAATAATGTCGTAACCATGCCACAGCGTGCCTACTTTCTCGAGTTTTTTTTTTTTTTTTTTTTTTTTTTTTTTTTTTTTTTTTTTTTTTTTTTAGGTTTCATATGTAAGTTGAACTTACAACCGAAACTAGTTTCCGTTTCGATCGACCCCCCCCCCCCCCCTCCCCCCTTAACTTCAGATTTCAAATTTAGATAAAATGTGTCGACCTACAATCGTGTAAACACGGTATTAATAATTTCTGGGGTTTTATGTGCCAAAACCACGATACGATTATGAGGGACGCCGTAGTGGAGGGCTTCAGAAATTTCTACCACCTGGGGTTCTTTAACGTGCACCTAAATCTAAGCACATGGGCCTCTAGTATTTCACCACCATCGAAAGGCGACCGCCACGGCCGGGATCGAACCCGCCAGGTCGCGAGAACACATCGCGGCCGCGGAAGCCGCATTTTAGATGGAGGCGAAAACGCTTGAGGCCCGTGTACTTATATTTAGGTGCAGGTTAAAGAACCCCAGGTGGTAGAAATTTCCGGAGCCCTGCACTACGGCGTCCCTCATAATCGTATCGTGGTTTTGGGACGTTAAAGCCCAACAATTATTATGGGATCGAAACCGTGACTTGCGGGTCACCAGCCGAGCAAATGAGGACAAGTTTAACAAAGATTTACCTGAATTATGCAAACTACCGTGGGCCCGAATCAACAAAACTTTCTGGTCGTTACAACTATTCTTCATTGACCTGCTGACTTTGTTGATTTCAGTTGACCAATGGCTTGTTCATTGTCGGCAATGTTGTACGCATTGCGCAAGTTCTCAAGCCCACCCCACTAACAAAGTGTTGCCGGATAAACCGCCATCTTCATCTCTCATGTTCTTTCTTAATAAGTTAACTCTTTTAGCTGAAGGAGAGATATAAGTAAACTATATATTGGACGCGAATGGCATTCCGAGATTATATGGTCAAGAATGAATTTTTGTTCAATTGTCTGGCGCTTACTATATTTCATTGCTGAAAGGCTGCGTAACCAGCAGACACGTGGAATTAATTTGAAGGGGCCATGACACAGTCGCCGGCTTTAAACTCCGCCCACCACTGGCGACCGTCATTTCGCCATGGCGTGTGTGACGTGATGAGCTGCATTTAGTGGAAACCATCGTCTTCTACCAAAGTTTCAGCAGCTGCAAATCGTTCAATTTTCGGTGCCAAGCTGAACAAAGCTGAAATAGCTCCATCGTACGTTCAGCGGACCACGAAACAATATACATAAAACTGACCGGAATACAGACGCTCTCAAAGCAAGCAGCTTGTTACGTCACCGCTCGCGAGTGCGCCCGTGTTGCCCGACTCTTTTGCTGCCGCTCGCGTGTTTATAAAAATATTCATTGTGAGTTAAGTGCTCGACCAAATGTGCTGTAATTCCGCCAGCTTATTTGTGAACACCCAAGGATTTACCCGCATAGCACAGATTATGAGTGAAAATTAGTTGTCATGGCCCCTTTAGAGTCACCATGTTTACGCGATAGCGTTGAAGAACCCGTATCGGGGGGAAATGCTGCGCGCTGTTGGCGTTGGTGGCGTTAGATGTGAGCGAAAAATCCCGGTGGATCCAAAGAACAAAAATTAGGGCTCGAGCCGGAATCGTACCCAGACATTCTGCGTGGCAGTCGACTGTTCAACCACAGATCCACGCCGGTGCTTTGAGCTGCTTTTGAAATGGAAAGGCGTCATGTCGTGCGATGAGTCATGTTAACAGGCGTAATATCGCGTGGCAAATGCGTAGCGTCAGACCATGTGAATTGCGTAACGAGTGAGTGGTTTAATGCTGCCCACCTATTACATGGGGCTCAGCTTCGTCGTCATCATCAGCATACCGCACCAAAAAAAGCGTGCGGCTACGTAGGTTCGCGTATGGTCTTACAGATGCATAGCGGGTACTTCGCTGCTTCTTAAATTGGTGAATAATGGCGTAATGCATGGGTACTTCACAACTGTATTTGCAGTATAGGCGTCCTAGGAGGCTTTACAACGGCGAATTTCGCACGCACGGAGGTTCCTTTCTGCACGGCATGGTTGAGGTGTCCACCAAAAAGCGAAGCATAACAAAAGAATAAGAAGGCGATGCGAAAGGTGCCCGAAACGTTATGGAGAACCTTAAGCGTCCTTTAATTTTACCTCTCTCTAATCTATTTGACGCTAATTTATGTTAGGTTTTTGTAGAACGTTGCAGATGGTTTTTTTTTTTTCTTTTTGTTAGGGCCGTAGATGAGCAAGCAAACAATTGAAATCGATCAGATCGCATGGCGTGCCTTAAGACTAAAAATTAAACGCCGAAAAGCGGTTATTGAAGAAGTCAAGTTACCACAAAATTAAACGCACAAAATGGGAAACAACAGATATTATTAACCTATTAACCCAGGAACAAGTTATCTTAAACGGTTATTGGCGTGGACGAAGTATAGAAGAAACGAAGAGCATAAGCAAGCTCCAGTAGTTTAGTCCTGGTGTCAAACAAGCGTATTTTCACCTGTCTTGCAATATAGGTCTGATAGGTGGCGTTTCGGAATGCTGTCACAAATGTGCTATGAGCGGGCACAGGACACCTTCATTGCCTCTCACCATCTTTCATTGCGTAGTGGACATTAGACAATGCAGGACACCCTTTTCAGCCTCTTGAACGCATCATGTTTTATTTCCTAGAAAAAAAAAGCATTTCGCCTGCTTCTCAAAGGGCCCAGAGGTTTCTTTATTGCTTCTTGAATACATTGATTCCCCCCCCCCCCCCCCTCACACACACACACAGGGTTCCAGAGCTTGCTTGCCGGTTTTTCATGCCTGCTTTGTTCTTCCCGTAGATTTGACTCTTCGCTTTCATTGGACTCCGCACTACAACAGCATCGTGGTTGGCCCCCCGGCCTCCAGCTCGTTCCTGAACACACAAAAACACAGAACTCGAACACAGCGAAATGTATTGATCCCTGTGAAACATCCATGCCCGAAGAGCGTAAACGTATATCGACGCGTGCGCCAACGTCAGAGGCATCAGCGCTGCACATGAAATCTTAGCGCTGTCAAAATCGTCGGGATCTACGACATGCCTGGCGGAAGGAAACACATACTAACCGTAATTAACGGCAGATTCCAGTGACGTATTGCAGCGTGTGTGGCGTCTGCAACCTGGGGTCTCCAAATTTAACGTTGACGGATCCCGCTACGCTGCGACGCGCCCCGTCTACAGACAGTCTTTATTTGCGACACGCCCTACTTTAGTCGTGCGTTGTTCTTGTTTTTACAACTTTGAGGATGCTCAGTTACTCGTGTTGCCGCTCGTTGATTCATCTTTTACGCTCGGGTCATTTCACTATGCGAGAACGTGCTTTCTTGTCAAGCATTGGATAAAGCCGCGTATATCGCCGCTGCGGCGAATGCTCGCATAAAACGCACACATTGATGATCCCCTAGAAAAATGGCGAGTTTATGTACCGAAATGAGAGAAGCTTTGTAACGTTTTTCCGCAAGCACGTACATGTAGACCGCGAGTATACCAGGCACATACCACAAGCACACAAGTATAATGAAGCAGATACGAAGAACGAAGTATGTATAAAGCCAGCACTACCAAGCTGAGTATACAGTGGCGAATTATCCGCGCAGAATATTATAGGCATACGCTGCGGGACTGTTCGACAAAGCATGTATGACGACAGGAGCGCCTCAGGTTGCAGGCGTCAGCAGTTACGAGAAATAAACGCGGCCAGCGGAGCCCACTGACTACAAGAAACGCACCTTTGGTGCACTGTCGGCACTTTCGGTCCCAGTCCGTCATTCACTGCTGGATCCGATAATCTGTGAGACGTGGATGCGCGCAGATCTGAAGCTCCCACTGAATCAGCCGGTTCATATATAATAATTGTTGGGGTTTACGTCCCAAAACCACGATATGATTATGAGGGACGCCGTATAGTGGAGGGCTCCGGGAATTTCGACCACCTGGGGTTCTTTAACGTGTACCTAAACCTAAGCACAGGGGCCTCAAGCATTTTCGCCTCCATCAACCGGTTCATACGCCGCCAGCAGGTAAACAACGCTAAGGCAAAACGTATAATATCGTTTGCCTTATGACATAATGGATATACGCGCTTTTTCATATAGACGGCCACGTGTATTGGTCAAATCTAAAGCATGCATTGATGGAGAGCTCCTTGCTGAAATTACTAAACTTAAAATTAGCATCTGTTCAATCAGTGCGGCATACTTAAAGGTACATTACATCCGAATTTCATTTGAAGTGAAGTGTAACTTGTTTTGCGGCTATATTATTTTTATTACGGCCATGGTCTCGGGGCAGCGTGTTCCGAGGGGACGAAGCGGGACGCTGCTCGCCATCTACCGAGGAGCGGCTAAAACTGTGGTGTGACGTCACATCGTATGCAAAGCGTGGGGCGAGATCGAACTCGTCCGCAAGAGATCGATGTCTCGCTGCAGCCGATGTCGAAGCCGCATCCGACATATCGCGCCGGTCTTTTGGAGCTTGAAAATGCTGCGCCTGTCTTCGTGCCGGCCGATGTATTTTGTTTTGGAATGCTCATCTCTTAAATACTCAAATTGATTCCATTTCGGATGTTTTTCCTGTGCTTTAATGTAATGTCACAGTAGTGGTGATGATATGAATCACGTTACGTATCGTCTGAGAACAAAGATTTATGACCGCCGCTGGTATCAGCAAAAGAAAAAAAAAGCATTGAGCTAGATCACTTTTCTTTTGTGAGCGATGGAGAACAATTCAGCAGCGTGATGACTTCTACATAGCCACATACCGTGACCTCGTTAACGTTGCGTGCTCGTAATATCCTTCTGGAAGTGTTCATAAAACTTTTGATGAAATTTTCACTCTCGAACGAGGTTGGCTGAGCGAAGTCTATTGAAATATACCCGGATGCTTGCGTCTGGATGTCCAAGTTTAGAAACCGGTCGTAAGCGGTTTTGGTGGGCATATTCTTTCGTGGGATAGCATCACGTGGAATTGTCGTGAACGAGCTATGATGGAATTGCGAGTGCAAACTGCAAATGTAGAAATACAGATCACGTTTGCTGGGGATCCATCGCTAAGTCAGTCCATGTGAACGAAGCTACGCTGTTGTTGGTAATGTGATCAGCCTTGTTTTCTTGGGGAGTACTTCTGTTTGGGCAGGCTGGTGCGATACACTGCAGTGCTAACCAGCACGAAAGGCCACTCCAAGTTTCCTTTAGTGTCGCCGTTTATGCTGGTTTACATTGCAGTATTGTTTTATTGTTCGAAATCAATTCGCTTCTCGGCAGACTCGAACACCTGCCCCATCATGCCCCTTGTTTCGTGAATGGAGACGTTGGATATGTTCATCGAAGTGCCGGTCCTCATTGCACAAAGCCAGTGCACCTACTTCGATGCCATCTGAACGTCGTGTTTCGATAAAATATATCCGTCTGTCTGACGGCGAAGGCTGTGATTTTGCAAAAACTTTTTTTTTCTTTTTTTTTTCTTTCTTTTTTTTTAAGGTATACTAATTGATAGCTAACCGCTTGATAGCATGTCGCACTCTTTTATGTCCGATTCGTTCACTCCGTTACTTTAACCAAAGCCTTTGATGATCCGACTACACAGGGTGGCAAACTTCCGTTAATGTTTGAAGTCGCATAATCTGGTATGCAGTATCTGGTTTACAGGACATTTTTTTTAACGTTTTAGAATTCATGTCATGTAAGAAAGAAAAGGTGTAACTTCAAGCTGAAGAATTGACGTTGCCCGCCGTGTTGGCTTGGTGTCCAAGGCTCTCTGATACCAAGCACAGTGGTGCGGGTCCGATTCCCCGCGGTGGTGGCTGCATTCCGATGGTGACGAAATGCCACTGCAGCGTTCTTCATATCTGTTGCTTAGCTGCATGAATATAATATAATAATAATTGTTTGGGATTTATACATCCCAAAACTACGATATGATTATGAGGGACGCTGTAGTGTATAGTGCTCCGGAAATTTTGACCATCTGGTGTTCTTTAACGTGCACATAAAACTAAGTACGCGGGCCTCTACAATTTCGCCTCGATCGAAATGCGGCCGCCGCGGCCGGGATTTGATCCCGCGACCTTCGTGTCAGCAGTCGAGCGCCGTAACAACTAGACCGCCGTGGCGGGTGAGCTGCATGAATGAATCAGCCAATCAAGAATTAATGTTGAACAGTGTGTGATATGTATATACAGCAAATTAACGAGGCTTGCTAACTAATAACTTAGTCCGCCGCAGGTGGTGTAGCGGCTTAGGGTGCTCGGACTGCTGACCCGAAGGTCGCGGGTTCGATCCCGGCCGCGGCGGTCGCATTTCGATGGAGGCGAAATGGTAGAGGCCCGTGTACTGTGCGGATGTCAGTGCACGTTAAAGAACACCAGATGGTCGAAATTTCCGGAGCTCTCCACTACGGCGTCTCTCATAATCATATCGTGGTTTTTGGACGTTAAACCCCAGATATTATTATTATTAACTAATAACTTAACGCTTCTTTACTGTATATAGCACAGGTAGGTCTGCTTAAGGATTGAAACTTCAGCTAGTTGGTATGTGTTCATCTTTACTTGATGCAGCGCACATGCGACGACGACGAGGAATTAAGGAGCACAGGACAGGCGCTAAACTTTATTAGGAAAAAACAAACATGCAGGTATACGTAATGTGAACCGTCGCAAAAAAGCCCCAAGATAGGAAATACACATGAACTCATATATCATATATCGTTTGTATCATACTTCATTTGATATCAAATAACACTGATGAACAGAGGAACGCTGATATAAAAGTATGATATCAGTGTTTATTTGTATTTCCTATCTCGGGGCTTTTTTTGCAATGGTGTACATAACCTGTACATATGTGTTTCGTTTTTCCTAATAATGTTTAGTTGCGAGTCAGCTCCCGTCCTGTGCTTTTTAATTCGCGCTCGTCCCGTGTACGCTGCACCAGCCAAAGATGAACACGTAGTTCTGTTTACTATACTGGCATAGGACAGGATGACCGGAGTGTCTGCGACTGAAAATTTCCGGCGCACTTCCCGCAAAATAAATTGCGTAAACGTTGCCTTTTCAGGTGGAGTAGTATATCAACCGCAGAAACAGGAATCCTGCCAACTTCTCTCGCGCATAAGTCGAATATCAGAATCTGGTTAGCACTTTTGTGTAACGCAACCTTCTTAAGTCAATTAATAACTTCTTGCGCTATGTGTGCTTTAATCACGTCACGTAATCACTCAGGAAATCGCTTCCTGTGGGAAATATGAATAACTTTAATGAACAGCAGTGCGGTGACTCCGAGAAGTTTAGAAGGAATTCTCGGACGGACGACCATTCCTTGCTTGCGGTCAGTGACGTTTGATCATCCGTTAAATACTACGTTCTTCTTTTCTTTTTTTTCTGTCGCTAGCACAATGTGTTGAAAATCGCTCGTGTCATGTCGAACAATTCTACTACTTGAGCTGGTTTACTCTAAGAGCCAGCCTATATTTGTACTAGAAATCAAGATGAATGTTGGACTAATTAACAGCTTTTTATTTGCTAGAAAGCTTTTAAATTAATTATGGTACATGCTACAATTTGAAATTGTGGCCGCTGACCTTGAAAATACCTTTCAACATAGAACTAGTTCTGATGACGGCGCCAGTTTCCAACTATCCGTAGTTTCCAGGTTGCGATGAAATGCCTTGATGCGTCAGTAATTTATCAGCACTGTATAAAAAGTCGTTTGGTGTAGAAAGTCGGTGGATAACTAATATAATTTTACCGCAAGTTTGAAAACAATTATCTTGAAACTGATGCTAACTTAATGCAAAGATTGTTCCTAGTAAATTGGCCTTGTGAAATGAATGATTTTATTTCGCGTATTGCAACATGTGTGCTAAAGTAATTGGTTTAGAAGCTCAGTAGGAAAATCATGCAGCTTGTTTTGCAGCGGAATTAAGTGGACTTGTTCGAGTAATCCAGAGCAATGAGCACAATTATGCTCTATGACACAGATGATTTTTAAATTTCTTTATTAAAGGGCCCCTGTAAACCACTCCTAGTTCAAGGACGAAAGAGTGGCTTCTTTCTCGCCTCGGCCCTTCCTACAGGCGCTGCCTCCTCCTGGCCGCGTATTTCTTCATAAAACACGTGGACAGTGTCAGCACTAAGCGTTGAGCCTATCAGGATTTCGTTCTTTTCGGCTGCGTGCTGTCAACTCCGCTTGTGCAGCCAAAAACATACAAAACGAAGTGAAATCAGTTCATTGCGCACGATAGTCACGCGAGACAAGGAAGAACGGGTGTGCGACTGCATGGAAAAGCAGGGTAGGTGACACTTTACGAGTGATATTCCTCGTGTGTATCGTTAGTTTATTTTGTCCTCATGACGTCCTCTCAAAAGACCGCTGGCATTACTAATTATGCCGAAAAGACGGGAAACGCCTGCAGAGTATAACGCGTTCGGTCTTTGTATCTTCAGAGTTTGTTCAGGGGCCCTTTAATGTTAAATAAAAACAGTCAGGAGAGCTAGTAAAAGACTGTCCAACGTGCGTCTAGCTGACCGAATTTTCTTTTAGCAACGCGTTGTTGGTGGCGTTGGAATTTCTTACTAGTCACATCCAATCTCGCAGCGCCCGTGCATGCTTACTCGCCTCTGTGACAATACCGTGAGATCATTCCTCTTTTTTTTCTTTACTTTTAAGATAATGAGTTTGCGTAATTCGAGGACGCGTGCACCACGCTGTCGCCGCCGGTGTCACAACGCCGAAGGCTGGCGTTCATACCCGCGCGCCATGGTCTTCTCTGTCTTGCGGCCTTCAATGTGTCGGGCGCGTATGCATTCAGGCAAAGAAAAAACAAAAAAACACTTCGCTAGAGAGCCGACCGTGTTGGTGCTGCCTTTAGCGAACGAGAAACAGCGCAAGCACGACTCTGATGACAACGCGTTCTTGGGATGAGCAGGATAAGTGTTGCGAATAGGGGCTGCGTCTTAGCGAAAGTCTCGTTGCGCCGTTCTTGCGGTTTCGTGCGCGAAACTGCGCGAGGATGGAGCCTTTTCGCTGAAACTCCGTAGTCCGTATAAGTGTTTGTTCACATGCCGTGAGAAACTCGACATTTCGACATGTGCAGGCTCTTTGCCGGGTATATCTTACGGCGGCTCGGCAAAGTGCCTCCTGCCAACACGAGGCATCGCGCGAGTCTTTCCGGGTTGCGGACCTCGTTTAAGCGTCTCCAGGATGGGCCATACGCCCTGTCAGAGGGGCTTTGCCCGCGGAAGACGCTCGGCGGGAGAGCTTTCGTGCTCAACGGGAGGAGAGAGAGGCTTCCCCCGTTTGCGGGCGGCCGGTCGGCCGGCTCGGCGCTGACTGACAGCTTTACGAGCTCACCGACGTCGCGCGGCGGCCGTCAGGGGAATGGAGCCAGCCGTTTGCGCGCTGTGCGTGTGTTTGTGGAGCACGGTGCGCCGTTTACGGCCGACCCCTGCCTCCGCGTGTGTCACCTATTCATGCGCTTGTCTCTTCGAGACGCCGAGGCGCGTGTCATTAATTCCTGCACGGCAACGGCCGATTGCATCGACAGAAGCCGACGACGGCTGCCACGGGAAGGAAGCTAAGAGAAAGCGCATCTGGCGGCGCGCTCCCCGCTTTCGCTCCCGCGTTTTACTTCCTCTTTGGCGTGTTTCGCGTGTATGGGATGTACCCTGCGCGTTTTTTTTTTTCTTCCTTTTTTTATATACCTTGGTCTGAGCTGTTCCCGTACCATCGTGTGTTCGTTCGCTTTTACGATTTTTTTTTTTTCGCTGCGAGTCGAAACAACCGCCGCCGTGCGCCCAACTGCCTTAAACGGGAGAAAAATGTAACGACGCCTCTTCTAACCCCGAGGCACCGTTGTGGCGGCTGGGCTCGCCGACTCTTTTTTTATTTACGTTTTTTAACGTTTCACGCTTAACGAGTGCGATGTTTGCGCGAATGAAGTTAAAGAGTGCGCTCTCGCCCTTTTGTGTAGCGCCTCCCAGGTTGGTGTAGTCATTACTTACATCCCTCACATCGTGTTTGGCTCGTGGATGCCGTCGCTCGGGTGTCATATTCACGCCGGCAGACACCTCAGAGAGAGAGCGGGAGAGAAAGACGAATAACTGGGGGGAGCCCGTGCTGCCTAGCTAGGTGGAAGTGCGGGGATGTGTCACTGACCCCGGAAGTGTAACGGCCGCGAAGCCTTCTTCGTCGCGCGTGGTTATTGTGCTGTCAATTCATGTTGTGCGTGCGTTCAAGGCATGTGTTTGTGCATACGAATGGGGGGGCTGTGTTGTAGAGCCATAACGCGCGGCGAAGCTGTCGCAAAACACAGAAGGCTGGATATATATATATATATATATATATATATATATATATATATATATATATATATATATATATATATATATATATATATATATATATATATATATATATATATATATATATATATGTATGTATATATATATATATATATATATATATATATATATTCATCGGGAGAGACCTCGTCAAAGTTGGTTTCGGTTTTGTCAGGCGGCGTGACTTGCGTTAGGTGGAATATTTGCGCGCGTGTCGGGTAGTGCTATGTACAGTGAAACCTCGGTGATACGAACACGGCTCATACGAATTTCGGGGTGATACGAATTTTTCTTTGGTCCCGGCCAAGGCCCATTGGCCTGCAATGTAATGTAGTACGGTTGTTGCGAACCGATTTTAACCTCGCGACGTTTGATACGAACGTACGCTACCGCCCAGCTACCAAGAGGTGCTGTTCGCGCTGTCGCGGCAGACGCGCCAAGCACGTACAAGAGCGGGAACGCAAGCGCGGGCATGCGCGCCGCACCGTCAGATCGTCAGAATCGCGGGGTAAGAAAAATACTTTTCTTACGGTCGGAATACACCTTCAGAGACGCGTCACGGCCTCCGATATTACGTGCGCGAATATTTGAGGCTGTAATGTGCCTCCATGTGCCTTCGCGTTTGGATTACAGAGGGGATTGGCGCCATTCTTTTTTTTTTTTTCTAATGCGTAGACGCGGGCTGCTGTCGTTGTACTGTGTTAGGATGTCTGATCCTCGTGGATCAGACATACTATGGAAGGTGGACGAGGACCGAAAGAAGGCGAGGACGGTCTTGGTGAAGGAGTCAGGCCTCACAACGTCAACATGCGCGACTGTTGAGGCCGCACTTGTGCGTGTACGGCCGTAAATCTCCCAAAAAAACATTCCCAACACGTCCGCGATAACAAAATCATTACATATGACCATGGTTCTGAAGTTTTGTGGCCATGATCTATCGCGTCAAAGCGCTTCTTCCGTTGTTATCGCTCCAGTACTCCGGTGTCATGCGAAAAAGCATACTAAAATTTGGAAGGGGCTACTGCTGTAGCGGGTCACAACGTACCTGGTTCAGTCTTGGTGAAGGAGTCAGGCCTTGGTGAAGGAGTCAGGCCTCACAACGTCAACATGCGCGACTGTTGAGGCCGCACTTGTGCGTGTACGGCCGTAAATCTCCCAAAAAAACATTCCCAACACGTCCGCGATAACAAAATCATTACATATGACCATGGTTCTGAAGTTTTGTGGCCATGATCTATCGCGTCAAAGCGCTTCTTCCGTTGTTATCGCTCCAGTACTCCGGTGTCATGCGAAAAAGCATACTAAAATTTGGAAGGGGCTACTGCTGTAGCGGGTCACAACGTACCTGGTTCATTAATTAAACACGCGCGTACGGGCCGTATATTTACGAGTGCTGGTATGATTACCGACATCTAAAAACATAACTGACAATCATTTAGAGTTCTTCGACGTTGCTGCGGCGCTGAAAAACAATAAATGAAAATGTACGCCAGCTTTCTTTTGTCGCATGCTAATTTTCCATGCTTTCTGGTGATACGAATTTCGGATCATACGAATATTTTTGGTGGTCCCGTGAGATTCGTATCACCGAGGTTTCACTGTATGTCAACAAATTATTCAATAAACATGATCTAAAGGAGCACTTTATTGTTCTATATTATGATGTAATTATGTAACTTTTTATCTGTGTCGATAGGAGCGTTATGGAATCTTGAATGGAATTTTAATTGGGATCCTGCGAGTTGAACCAAAGTTTATGTGTACGTTTCAGGCAAGGGGAGAGGTGTGAGGCCCTCGTAAATTTCTTTCTTGAAACTTTTGTATACAGTTCCTCTTGCTACGTGAACCCTTCTCGAAATAGTGCTAAGTAAGCCACCTCGCGGCGCAGTATGCGCATACGTGTTAGAATTGAGCCAATGACACTACGCCTCTAACTTTCTTGGGAACGCTTATGTGAAGCCATAAACGAAGCCTGTAATATACTTAACAAAGCTTTATAGTTAGCTAGTTGATTACTTATATTCGCTCAATATATTATGACGCTGAAGGTTGTCGGGAATTGTGACTGGACAGCGCTTGCCCTGTTTAGTTCTCCTTTTGTCTCTCGTTCTTTTCGCGCTGTTAATTATTACTATGCATCCATACCAACTAGCCCAGCTTACCACTCTTTTGGACAGAAAGAGTTTTACGTGCCGACTTAAGTTTACTGCTCGAGACGGGGCTCTACTTAAACCACACTGTAACGGGCTGCAGTATCAGCCTCACATTCAAAAGCTGAATAGGCTTGTATTTGGATATTTCAAGAATACGTAATAAAAACCCTTGCAAGGGTTTTAGAAGTGAGTTACTGTCAAATGCATGGACCAAGCTGTGCTTTAAAGGTGTAACAAGGAGAAATAAATAAATAAATAAATAAATAAATAAATAAATAAATAAATAAATAAATAAATAAATAAATAAATAAAAGGAATACATAGCAATATATTCTTAGAACCCTTTCTGCCTCGGGCCCATCTTTCCGTCCACCTTCCGTGGCATAATCCCTAAAAGAAGAAACATGACAAAGCACCTCTAACGGTGTTGGCAGGCAGTTGTGTGACCCTTCTGCTTCGGAAGTGAGGAAGCCGTGCTGTTTGGAGAACAAGGAACAAGAAAGACTATACAGTAGCAAGTGCTAATCTTCATTTACGTAAGCGCCGCTGTACGAACGTGTCCCCGCGTGTTGCCCAAGAGTCGCGTACGCGAAGCCTCGGCATCGGTCGCTCCTCGTACCACACTCCTACGTCGTACATATGTTTTTAACGGGTTCTCTTCGTCGTGGGATGCGCGGTGTACAACAAGATCTCGCCCGTATATACATCCTCTTGTTCGCTCTGCGTCTGTGCATCGAGCATCGTCGAGGGGAAAACGATCTCGCGGGGAAGGCCTTGGGACAAGGCGACGAAACCGTCTCGCGGCCCCCCGACGGGAGCGTCGGGAAAGGCTGTGCCAGCTCGTTATTACGAGCGCGGGTGTCCCGGGTGCCCGCGCCTCGCCCTGCGACACCCTTTGCTCGGTTCTCCCTTTCGGTGGCCGCGCCGCATTCCAGGTTAAATGCTCGGCTCTCTGCTTCAGCTGCAAGGGCGCATTGAGTAACGACTCTAATAAAAGGAAACGACCGCTACAGACGCTGGATTTATGGAGGAGTGGCAGTTTGAGAGTTGAGGGCGCTTTCACCCGTTGAGGATATTTCTCTTCGTGTACCGCGTTTCTAACTTTCTCGCCCTCCCTCTCACCTTTCTGTTCTTTCTGCGTAAAGCGAGAAAAAAAGAGAGAGAAGAAAACAGCGATCATCAGAGGAAAGTTGGCGAAGCCACGCGCCCCTTGCGGGAGCAGCAACCCTTGGAAATTTCACTGTGGTACGTGGGTCCTGAAGAAGCTTGAAGCAGCCACGAAAAAAAAAAAAGAAAAACGAGCCGGAAAGAATTGTTGCGAGGCAAGCTACTTGCTGGGCCTCATTTGCAAAAGTGCAAGACCTTCACGGGCTTTATGGCGCTCGTGGTGCGACTTTCAAGCTGCTGCCACCGCTGCGGCTCCTGTGTCGATTGAAGCGTGCGCCTCCCTCGTATAGAACTTTCCTCTATCGGGTTACTGTATATTCAGCGAGGGATGCGTAGCCCACCTTGCCCACCCGCGCAACGCCTCCCGCTTTCGTGTTGGAAATTTATATTTCATGGCGGCCCTGCCTTGTCTCTCTTTCCTCTACTCCCGATCGTCGCCGTTTTATGTTTCCATTCTGCGGCAGCAAACTTTACACTTTTACAAATGGACGCAAACTTCGGGTGTGCAACTTTCATCTTTGCTTTCCAGCCGAGGCGTATACAAAATTGTGTTTCCTTCAAGTAGCCTGTGCGTCGAAGTGAACGAAGGCTATATTGCAGTTGTCTGGATTCGAGGGTGTGATGACTTGCTTTCTTTATAGAAGATGGTGTCGCGCGTTAGACTGGTAAAAAAAGACGTTCATTTTTTGTCTGTAGCATGTTCCCGTAGCACCTACGAGCGCATATGTCACTTCTAGTCTTCAAAGTGCCGTTTCACATTGGCGTGACTGTAACTGACAAACCGTAACCATCAGTGTACTTACACTTGGCTGTAAGATAACCCAGCGCCCTCATAATTTCTTTCTCTCGTAGTGAGAAACTTTCTTCCTGACACGCCGTATGCTCTTCATTGAGTGTGTTCTCTGACGCACTTTCCCATTCTTTTCGTATTAAATTGTTTGAATGACTCTGCAAACTGCTTTTCCGCCACGTTCATCACCAGTTGTTGCTTAGCGTCACTTATCACGGTGCTACATTTGTAAACTTGTAAATTTGTAAACCCACATTTGTAAACTTCAAATGATCGTTCGCTTTATCAAAGGAGGGAGTGATATGAAGTTATATGATCTTCTTAATTTTCATGTTTACGCGTTGTAGGAGTTGCGGACACAGTGAACCCATTTTTCTTGATGGTTTGGTCGGTAAAAACCAACTTACTACATTTATCTGTAAAAATATTTCCCTGTAGGTTACGCAATTCACCCAATATTAATTCGTTCCTGTTCCCATGTATAATAATAATAATAATAATAATAATAATAATAATAATAATAATAATAATAATAATAATAATAATAATAATAAGAAGAAGAAGAAGAAGAATAAGAAGAAGAAGAAGAAGAAGAAGAAGAAAAAGAACAAGAAGAAGAATACGTGATACATGTTATTAAAGCTTGCAGCTATTTCGAGTTCATTCGTAGCCTTCACTGATCATTCGCGTTCAGAGAGTAGCGCTCACGTACGCCGTTTACGTATAAAAGCTGTTCTCATTTGTAGCAGTGTTTTTACACAC
Organism: Rhipicephalus appendiculatus; assembly: GCA_030522465.1. NCBI lineage: Eukaryota > Metazoa > Arthropoda > Arachnida > Ixodida > Ixodidae > Rhipicephalus > Rhipicephalus appendiculatus. The sequence continues at coordinate 11,856,000 of JALIZH010032945.1, read as the reverse complement.
TCGGTAAAAAAGAGCGACAGTCCTGGCAAATGTAAAATTAACGTTTCGCGAAGGCGGCGGCTGCTCAGGCGTCACCCAAGCGACGCGCGTAACGACGCGACGCGCAGGAGCTGCGGCGGCTCTGGGAAACCGGTGTCTTTTCACAGTCGATTAGGAGTTGATTTCACGCGAACACGCGCCGTCCCTTCTTCCGCGTGCCAGGACTGGGGACGATGCGTGTCGACGCTATCTACGCGGAGCCGACGTCGCGCACAATGCGACCATCACGCGCCGAGGAAACATTGGCTAATAGGCGCAGAGAAGCGGGAGCGAAAGGCCCTTGACGGCACACAATGGTGCGGCCCCCGGAACCCTTTCTCCCCAAAATGGAGGGGAGCTCAGTCAACCCCCGCCCCCCCGGGGGGGAGGGGGGGGCTGCCAAGAAAGCACAGAAGGCAGCGGGTGGGGGGTTTATAGAATAGGGTTGAGGCGTTTGCGCAACCAGCCGCCGAGCTGCTCCCCAGATGGGCGCAAGAGGCCAGAGCTTCATCGGCGGGCTGGCAGGTACCGCGTGGTTCTTTCCTCCGAATGTGGATGGGGTTATAATGTTCTGCACGGGGACTTCGTGTTACCCCCCCTCCTGCCTAAGACTCGGTCGGCCCGTGGCGCGAACGCGAGCTATTATGGGCTCTTCGATCTAACGGGGTGGCTTTCTTGCCGGCGTTAGGCAATCCGGGCGCCGCCGCAACCGCGCTCACTGACACCGTAAGGGGTACGGCGACAATGAATTTCCCGAAGATGTCTATCGCCTCGCTGATACCAGCTACATGTGTGCCGGGGATTGAGACGTTAGCTTCCGCACGCGTGCCCTCCCGATCGGGGAGGGAACGTGGATTTGGCGTTGGTGGTGGTTGCGTTTGCAACCTGTTTACGAACGTCTCCCGCTCATTATCCGAGTCCCATTTGTATTATGCTGTATTTATTTTTTGTATGCCTATGTAACGGTGGTGTTTTGAGTCCCTGGCTATGCTTAGGTCGTTTTGTTCCAGTCTTATCGCTCCAATCGTATATACTTTTCACTGTGCTTGGATCGTCCACTTGCGCTGTTGCAGTGCGTATTATTCTTTCGCTGCTCTTTTTTTTTCTATTATTATTACTATTCGTTAGCTTACGGTCAATCTTTTCATCGATTACTCGTTTAAGTCACTAGTTTGCAGTTGTGGAGTATGTTTGAGAGAATGCGATTGCAGGTGGTAGATGCAAAAACTTTCCACCCATCCAAAATCAATATCGAGGGAGGGGAAAAAGGAATAAGGGAAGGGTAAAGGAGTCTACGTTGGATGGCATATTATAATGCGACTTTTCTTTTTCTCTATCGGGTCTCAATTGTTTCCTTTTTTTTTTTTTTTATTGAATGGCGATATCTTTTTGCGTGTTCTTTATCATTGTACAGTCCATACGACGAACATGGGCGTGCGCGGATTTGCCACATAGGCACCCACATGCAGGCACGTAGGCAAGGTGGGGGAGGGGGGCCCGCCCCCCTTCCCCCCTTCTCGAAATTTGTCCAGTCGGCCATTAACGCAAGAGTACAGAGGCCATGGAAAGACTTTCTTTCGAACAATTAGGCCTTGCCCCCCCCCCCCCCCCCTCCCCCCCGAAAAAAAATTCTGGCTACGTGCCTGCCCACATGAGTCGTGCCAGGCACATACGTCACACCCACTCTTAAAACGGTTCGTTCGCCAAAGCTCACAGTTTCGTTCTGAATCTAAGGAAGAAGTGTCCACACCAAAATGTTTACTCAGACTTTAAACTCCCTTTATTTAAGGAATGTCTGCCTGTTGGAATATGCTGTCCTTTTGATGACATTTCCCTCTTTATGAATGCTCTTGTGGCTAGTATGACGATAAGCCGTAACGAAACGCCTTGAATGCATCCCCACTTGTTGTGTCCGAGAATTGTGCACGTGTCTTATTTCACTCTCGAGTACTTAGAGTGAGAAGTAAAAATTAAGTCACGCGCATCCTGTACTATAATTTTTATCTGCCTGACTTGGGTTCTCCGTCAGTGGAAACTGACTTCACTCTGTGTTGTAGCATACAAACATCTAAAAGCAGCCGCGCCTTCTTTTCTTCTTTCTTTTTTTTTCACATCGCAGTGGTACAGCATTGACACAGATCAGCTGACTGACGAGTTTCTGCGGCAGAGCTTCGTGCAGTGTGAGCTTGATGCCGATACACGGGCTTTTCTTGACCGGAGCACAGAGAAGTCCAACTGGCTGGGCACCCAGATCCTCCATGCCGTGGCCAGGCTTTTCCTAGGGTGGTTTCTCACAAAGACTACACTTAATGGGTGAGCTGGTATTATTGCATGATATTAGGTATTATGCCAAGCTCTTCATTTTATCAAGCATAGAGCACCAAGTTTCTCAATGTAAGCTTGAACTAGGAATTAAGCGCTCAAGGTAGGTTTGAAGGTGCGCGGAACACTAAATCATTGTTCAGTACTCCAGCAAGAAAATCACAGGCCTAGCACTGTATAAATGACATCGTCGTGGTGTGAAGAACGAAAGCAGACGACGTTCTGGTTGAGGTTAAGAGAAGAACTATAGTTTGGCAGGCCATCAAATGCGAGTAACGGAGTGGATGCCATGGAAATGGAAGAACAATATAAGACAGCATAGCTGGGATCCCCACATAATGTATAAGAACTTCAGTGTATATATTTGGGCGTCGGTGGAAGCAGAACACTGGCTAATTGAAGATCGTTGCACCAGACTTTTGTCCAGCAGTTAGCTGCTCCAGGCCGCCGTGGTAGCTTAGTAACGAAGGTGCTGCTCTGCTATAAGCTTCAGGGCGTGGGTTCAATTTCCGGCCACTGCAGAAATGCAAAAATACCCGTCTAATTAGATTGGTGTTCATGTTCAAAAACCCCAGAAGGTCAAAATTAATCCCAAGTTTCCAACTATGGCGGGCCTCACAATAACGTAGCGCTTTTGGCGTCTAATACCCCACAATTTGATATTAAGTTTTTATTAGACCGCATGTTATTGAAGTAGGGGTCAGCAGCACGATGTGGAGTTTTCGAGCATGAATGCCACGTGTGTGACGCGTGCAAAAGCAGTAGACCGTGAATGTATATTAAGTTGGGGTCGTGAAGGGCTGCATATCGCACGAGAACGTTAAACACGTGCAGTTTCTTACGTGGCTTTATTAAACGCAAGAAAAAGCGCGCGCGCGCGCGTGCGTGCGTGCGTGCGTGCGTGTGTGTGTGTGTGTATGTGTGTGTGTGTGTGTGTGTGTGTGCGTGCGTGCGTGCGTGCGTGCGTGCGTGCGTGTGTGTGTGTGTGTGTGTGTGTGTGTGTGTGTGTGTGTGTGTGTGTGTGTGTGTGTGTGTGTGTGTGTGTGTGTGTGTGTGCGCGCGCGTGTGGGCGTGCGTGTGGGCGTGTGTTCTTTTAAATCTATGAAGGAGTGCGCTTCTCTATTCACACCAAACTATCCGCAACTTAGCGCGCACAGTACATGGAAAGGCAGCTTTCTCTTGCAGAGAACATCTCTCTCCTTGCATCTGAGGCTTCGGGGAAGCTGGCAGCGACAGCGTTGGATTTAATGTACTGGCACATGCTTTCCTCAAAAGTTTTTGCTCGATCCACCTTCTATGCTTAGCAGCCGTTTTTTTCAGTAGCCAGTGTTTCTCCTGCACACCGAATTGAGCGTTATTCACTGGGAAAGAGAATGCAAAGAAACGGTTGCCATACGTATTCAGCGTGTCGGCGTTCAGTTCAGACCACGCAGAGACTGTGACCACAGGTTGCAAGCCCCCCCACGGGTTTCATTGTCAAGTTCAAGGCTCGGGAAAAAAAGAATATTTCCTTTTACCCCGCCTTTGCTCCGATTTTGTGTCTGGGCGCTCCTATAAGGGCGCCGTTGTGAAGCCAACAAAAAACAGCTGTCTTTGAAAGCGTCTGCCTTACCTGTTTGCGTGCGTGTGCGCGTGCTTTCTCTTCTGTTTATCGTATTTATTTCGCTCACTTATGTCTCTTTTTTTTATTTTTTTCGCTGTGCGTAGCTTTCCCCCTGTTGGCTTTCTCAGCGGTGGCGGCGGCGGCTTCTTTGCATGTATCGCGTTGGCTGAAAAGCGCGGGGAGGAAACGTTCGAAGGAGCGGTGGCATATACAACAGGCAGAGGCGTCGAAGCAATAATCGACAAGTGAAACGGAGCTGAAATGCAAAGCGTGCGCTTCAGAAAGGAAAGCTTGTTGGAGGCGGCTGTCTATTCCCATCCATTGTAGCCGGTGTGGGCCAGCAGCGCTGCAGTCTCTCTGATGATGCTTCGTCGCTGCTTCTCCTCAGTGACGGACAGTCTCAGGTGGCCTACAGCCATGCACTCATTTTGGGCTCACTTTTTTTTCGCGGCATTTGGGGAAGACCTCCGTGCTTGTTATACATCCCCTTGGCTGCGTAAGCCGGCGCCCGCTTTCTCACTCGCATTGGTTACTTGCTGCGCTGTGTCAGGGTCTGCCTAATTCGCACTAAAGGCTATATGCCCATAGCTATCCTGCTACTTGAAACCCGCTTTGAACCGCTGTGGCCCTCAGTATCTTAACATATTGTCGCAATACTGTAGAGCGGAGGGCAATCAATGCATGTACCTGAAAAACGGGCACAGACAACAAAACCCTCTAACAGTCGTTGCCATGCTGAATGCATAAAAAGTGTGATATTGGAGGGGGAATACCTGGGCCAGCTTTAGCTTTATCTCTCTCTCTCTCTCTCTCTCTCTCTGTGTGTGTGTGTGTGTGTGTGTGTGTGTGTGTGTGTGTGTGTGTGTGTGTGTGTGTGTGTGTGTGTGTGTGTGTGTGTGTGTGTGTGTGTGTGTGTGTGTGTGTGTGTGTGTGTGTGTGTGTGTGTGTGTGTGTGTGTGTGTGTGTGTGTGTGTGTGTGTGTGCGCGCGCGCGTGCGTGCGTGCGTGTGTGTGTGTGTGTGTGTGTGTGTGTGTGTGTGTGTGTGTGTGTGTGTGTGTGTGTGTGTGTGTGTGTGTGTGTGTGTGTGTGTGTGTGTGTGTGTGTGTGTGTGTGTGTGTGTGTGTGTGTGTGTGTGTGTGTGTGTGTGTGTGTGTTGTTTAAGAGCTAGTTTCGTTTCCCACTACACCCTGACGTCACAACACGGCATGAGCTTCTCGTCGCGTGCTCGCGCAAGATATCATGACGTTTCCACGGCCGCTCCGCAACGTGGTTCCGTCAGTGACGCACAAGTGGCCATTTTGGAAGTTTTCGTACGTGACGTCATCACAACTAGCCAGACTGCCGCGTGAAGCCACCAGAATTAGTACTGTAGCCTGACGTCAAGCTAGTGTCGATTTCGGCAGGTGCGCCGTGGAAAAAATTACTTTGATGTCAAAATAAAATATCTTATCATCATTTGCTGATCAGAGCCGACTTGGTCAGAGCCGTCTCTGTATAAAGATTTCTATGGCAGAGTAAACTCTACTTCGAAAAATGTTGTCAGTACCCTTTTAATGAACTTGTCTGCACGCGGGCCATTCTCATAGGCGTTCTATTTCGCCTCATGAGGACATGTGCCTGGCGTTGGGCTTCATTGCTAGACACCAAGCGTTCAAATGGTGCCGTTGGAAGATTTCAAAGGTCTTTATTTGTTTATTTATGTTTATCTGGTGTACAAGGTGGTGGGTGTGTTTGTGTATACATCGACCATATGATAATTCGCCCAGATACATCGCCCAGATACATCGCCCATATGAAACCCGTTGGGCTATATCTCAAGAAATGCTATTAGCATTGAATGGACGGTATGATGAGTACCCGAGACCAAGTTCTCAAAAAAGTTATTCCACGTGACGATTGGCAAAGTATTCTTCGTGGTTTAATCCAGCGAAGCTTGGCAAAATACATCACCGGTGTGTACGCAGCCAAAGAACTGCCATCGCTTCACCATGCGGTTCTGGCACAGCGAACGCTAGGTATTGCGTGGTGGTTGTATACTGAGATACGAATTCAGGGACAACATATTTGCGTCGTTTATCGATCGTACTTTTCAGGCGACAACGGTAAACGCGTTCCTGTGGCATATTCGCGTAATGTGCAACGCGTGTCATTCTGGCTGACCGCTTACTGCATACGTAACGTGTCTACACGATCACTGTACCCATTATACGGTTGTTTATTATTCAGGCTCATGAAATATTATTATCCCGCCAAGTTTAGGCGTTAGAACTTGGCACGATTTTGTCGGTACCGATTTCAAAGTTTTCACGTGTTTTCCCCACTACGCTATCTTTAACCAATAATTAAACACCCCGCTCGTTTCAACATTGGGCTTGGACGATAAAGTTAACTGGGGCTGCCTTTCTTTGTCTTGTTCTATATCGGTGGTCATCGCTTCCGATCAAAAAAAAAAAAAAAGAAAGAAAGGATGATGCTCACAGCAGAGATGAGCAGCGGGGGCGCGTAGCAAGGGAAGCGCGAGGTAATTTTAAGTGAACGTGGCCACAATGTTCACGCGAGGGAAACCGCTCGTGTTGCTGCTACAGTGGGAACCTCGGCGTCGACATGCAACATTTTGTGTCTTTTTTTTTCTCTCTTCCTCCGTCCAGTTCTTCTTTCCCTTCCTTTTGATGGGCTATACGTATACCCTCTCTCTCTCTCTCTCTCAATCCCAGATAGAGGAGAGACAGAAAACTGCCACCAAGTACGAAAAAAAAAAAGAAATAGATGACAAGAATAACAGTGGCCCCCCGAAAGCGAGGTTCCCACCGCCGCAGAAAGACCCAAATGGCCAGGCTTGTTTCTGACCCCTCCGATTTTCGTTGGTGCTTCTTTTTTTTTCTTTCTTTCTTTCTTTCTTTCGCCGTGTCCCTCTTTCTCTCGACACTTTCTTTCTGCGCTGTCTGGGATCTCTACTGGCTGACCATGATTCATGGAGGCCGAGCTTGGATGTATACACGAGGTGCAGTCGTTTGTCTCGCTTCAACAGGCCCGTCCTTGTGGCCCCGTGTAAAGACGCCTGTCGGGGACCGCGACGTAACGTGCTCTTGTGTCGCGCGGCTGCTTCGGCCCGCACCTCTTCTCGCCGCACGCAGGCGTGGCTGCCGCTCACGAGACCGATCGCCTTATCCCCCCCCCCCCCCCGGTCTCGTTTCGCGCAACACGCATCCCCTTCTCGCCTCTGTCCGACGCCGGAAAAACACGCGTCTCGAGGCCACATTTAGGCAACGAGAGGACATTCGGATCTCTTTGAAAGCCATAGCTGAAGCATTCTTCACCCGGCAACGTTTATGCACATCTGTACGCGGCGAGAAAAACAATAGACACTTTTAGTCGGTCGTACGCAACGAGCCTACGTACGCAGCACGATACGATGCGTACGCTGCAAGCGAAGCGCTCAGCAACACTTTTAGTTTACCGTATCGACCGTACCGGGTATGCGTTTCGTGCAACTAGACGTATCATATGTGAAATGAAACAGCTTTCGAGTGCCTCTTAGCGCCATCCTGCGGTAGCGGCCATTATAACGGCCACTGGCATCCAAGTCAAGCTGAATCATTGGATCCACGTTTTTACGTTCTGTGCCATCTTGCAATCTGACTGCTCTTTCATTCGAGATCTCGCGAGAGTGTCACGTAGCTAGAGCTACGTCTCGTTACGTTTGCGTGCGCAGGATTTTTTTTTCGGGCGTAGGCACGCATCCGTGGAATAGATATGTTACGTACTGCGCATGCGCACTTCTCTCCCGTAGCCATGCTGCGTACGTAGGCTGGTTAAGTACGCTAAACTAAAAGTGTCTAATAGCACTTGTGGTTTACATACGTGCATATAATGAAGTCGCCCATATCCCCCCCCCCCCTCACCCCACTTCGGAAACGTTGGTTCAGCTGGCAACCCTACTTGCATTGCAAGGTTCTGCTTACGTAGGCGACGCGTAGCGCGGCTTCAAAATGAGGACGTTATTGCGTCGCCATCAAAAAGGTTTTCCACTAAAGAAAACACTGCAGTTGCAGCGAGCTCTTTAGCGCGACCGTTCATGACAGACATTACAGCCATGTAATACATGCATTACATGACAGACATGTGATAAACGGTGTTAAAGGTGATTGTCTCGGCGAATTGGCACACACCGTATGTCTAGGCCAGATGACGCACTTGCGGTGTTTTTACGCTCTTCTTTTTTTCGTCTTTTTTTTTTACATTTTATATTGGTACCTTCATTTTTCGTGGATTGCGCAAGTATATGGTCTCCCACTGTTCTCGATGTTTTAAGATCTCGAGCCTGTGATAAGGCAAGCTATTCTCAGCCTGATGCGAAAGTAAAGTAGTGCGCGAATGCTTCCTTGGTCGTACTGCGTATAGCAGCAAGTATGTACACATCGTGGCTTGTTCTGGTAGCAACACTGCCACTCGCTGCGCCAGTCTTGCCTACCCGTTTACGTTGGTCGAAAGAAATTCTATATATGTACCACTGGGGCTAGGTGACGTTGCTATTACCGTTTTTTTATTAAAGCTTTGATCGATGCTGTACAGTATATTAGGATAATTGGCATGGTGATATCTTCGGTCTGAGTAGAACATTGATTTGACCATTGATTTGCACAGCGGCTTAAGTTGTTAACCTTTTTTTTTTGGCTGGGCGCATGGCTTAAGGTGGCACGGTCAGACGACCGTTGCTGCATCTGGGCTCTGTTCAGGGATGAGAGCAAACTTTTTGCTTAACTACGAAGCTTGCCTTCTGAGGAGCTATCACACCCTTGTAAGTACGCTGCACCTTTATCCATGTGTCGAATTTCCAAAGAACGTGTTCGCTAAAGTTTCATCGCCAATTCGCCCACAGTCTTGTGGGCGAAGATCTATGTGGGCGACTGCTGATTTGAATGCACATGTCGGGACCACATGATATACAGTAAAAGCTCGTTAATTCGACCCTCGTTAATTCGGTCGTGTTTGCTGGTCCCGGCCACCATATGCATTGTTTAATGGCATCAGACTCTCGTTAATTCGGTCACATCTGGCCTCATCCCGCTTAATTCGGACAATCCCCGGAGTTCGCCGAGCGCGAAGAGCGAAAACGGCGTTCGCAGACTACCGGAACGATGTGGCGCTGACCGCATCGCTATCTTCATCAGTTGGTGACCACGGTTTTGCCCACATGCTGATCCGGCCTTGTGCAGCTTCGTTTTAACTTGATGCAATGCGCGCGCAACGTCACAAAACTCAAACATGGCGTAAGTTCTTGAAGAGGAAGAGCTTTCAGCCGCGGTCGCTATGCTGGCATAAAACTTGTTTGCTAAATCGTGATGAACGAACGATCAGTTGCCGGCCACTTTACCTGTGAAAGAACCACCGCCATGCGCGCGCGGCGGTACGTAATAAGGGAGGGCTGCAGAGCATGTTTCGGGCTAATTAAGCTCGGCAGTCTGGCGCCATGGTCGCACTGAGAACGAAGTCGCAGGATGACGAAAACTGCGCCTTTTACACTGCTTATACAAAAGAAGTACAGGATTTACCTATTCATCGAGAAACGGAAAGTGCATGGATTTTAAGGACATTAGTTTATTGATTTATTGATAAATTTGGATAATTCGGCATTCCGTTAATTCGGACATTTCTTCCGGTCCCGTGAAAGCCGAATTAACGAGCTTTTACTGAATGTCCATCTTGGTTGAACGCATATAAAATGCCAGCAGCGTAATAGCACGCGCGTGGATTGCTCTCCAAGGACGTGTCAAATGCTTATTGTATTGAGGAATCTGACGGATGCTGTTAGCGTGACCAGAGGCAAGGCAAAGGTGGGATAAGCGATAACATTTTCAGAAGCACTACGAACGCGTGAAAGATCAATTTGGTTCGGGCGGTTTTATGCGCCGACACCACCAGATGATTATGAGGCGCACCGTAGTAGGAGATTCTGATTAATTTGATCACCGTGATTTCTTTAACGTGCACCTAAATATGAGCACAGGAGTTTTTGTAGCTCGCCTGCCCGGGAATGGAGTCTTCGTGGTCTGGAATCGTACAACGTACAACTAAAATTATTCCTCTGTCGTAGTTCGGGCTCGCGGTCAGGAGCACTTTAGACATAGTCGAGGAGGTCCGAAAAGCGAGAAAAATGAAGATGTTTATTTGTATCTTGCATCAAGCGGAAGATTCTCGGGGGAGCTCTATCTAGAATCTGCTATACTTTCTGCAAAGTGTGTATAACAATTAATTGTTGGGGTTTAACGTCCCAAAACGAGGATATGATTATGAGGGACGCCGTAGTGAAGCGCTCTGGAAATTTCGACCACCTGGGCTTCTTTAACGTGCACCTAAATCTAAGCACACAAGCCTTAAGCATTTTAGCCTCCATCGAAAATGCGGCCGCCGCGGCCGGGTATTCGATCCCGCGACCTTCGGGCGCAAAGTGTGTATATATACATCCTAGAAAGCCGGCACCTTTCTTAGAAAAAATACTTTTTCGTCGGACGTGATGCAATTATGAAAAATGTCAAATGCCTCTGGAATACCTGTGTGTCGTGGCTGGTTAATTTGAATCGAATATGTAGGTGTAGGCTGATTTAAACAGTTTTCAGCTCACTCTTACAACTAGATAAAAGAGCGAATATCTTGGCTTTATATTCGTGAGGTTAAATTTGTTCAGCGCGAAATACTTTTTCGTCGGGACGTGATGTGCTGGCGCTGTTTGTAGCGATCAATTTCGGATCCCGGCAGTAAGCTAAGGAACGATATGTGAACTCAAACTGTATATAGCCCCAGACGATGGCGTTGTTGTGGCGTAGAACGTTCATGCATTTAACGGCACATCTTTGCGCGTGGAAGGACCACACGTGTTTTCGCCTTATTCCCATGCACGTGGAAGATACACGTCAAAGAATCTTGCGCCAAATCATGTTGACTGAAAAGCAGCAAGGAGCCGCGTAGTGTCGAGTCTATCGAAGCTTGCCGGCTGGCGCATATTTTTTTACATGGAATTAACAATTCTTAAGGCAAGCTAAAGAAAGAACAAGAAGAACGTTCATACGTTGAGTGCAGCATGGCCCGAACATTGATTTGCGACGATAAAAACCTGGCTTCATTGTGTCGTGTTGAGATTTTTGACGCCTAGTGGCACTGACGCGTGAAGGAAACGGCTACTATGACGTAGCTCAATAAAGGATACATGCTAGCTGGCAGGGTGCCAGTGAAATACTTATTCTTTGGATGATACTCTTTCTTAAAGTGTGTATTTTCACGTTTGCGTAACACATTATTTTCTCATCATTTCCGAGGAACGAACTTCTTTGATACGCTGCGCATCTATCCATCTCTCGGACGTCGCACCCTCAGTATACTGGACTTCTCGTTATTTTTGATGCATGAAGGACGCATCTCAGGAGTATTCTCTTTCTTATTATCGCTCTTCTTTACACCAGCGAAGCAAAGTGGCTATTGTGTTCGGCCGTGGCAAGTATTCCAAGCCGTCAGATATTCTTTTTTTGTTCATTTTTCATACTCATTACGCTCTTTTCTTCTTCTTTTTTTCAAATTCTTTTGACGGTGAGATGGAGTAGGCATGTCTCTTGGCAACCTAGCGGCGAGCGCTGAGTGATCTTTCTTTTCGCTCTTTCTCTCCATTTCTCTTCCTCTCCCCACCATTGTTCGTGCTTGGCGTTGCATTAACGTCTGAACGGAAAAGCCAGGCCCGTGCGGATGGCAATATAAATAAACGCGCGCATGCAATGCTTGGCGTGTACAAGTCATCAAATAAGAATGAAAGACAGGCAAAGAAAGGGAGATGCAGAAGATATACACATATATATATATATAAATATAGGAATCTTCTTTTGACGCTGTCCGGCTCTTTTTCTTTGTAATGGCCGGTGGTCTCGCTCTTTTTTTTTTTTTTTCCTCCCTCTGTTCCAGCTCCTTCCTCCCATCGGTTATGTATATGCTTCTCTTCGAACAATTTTTTTTCTTCTCTTCTTTCCGGCCAGTGCTGCTGTTCAGACTGGAGAACAATATCGATTTTTTTTTTTCTGCGTGAGCGGGAGGGAGACCACCCTCCCGTCCGGCCCCGTGTCGTTCGGTGGCAACTTGGTGGCAGACAGCGGCAGTCGAGAGAGAAGGATGACTGTGCGGAGCGCGCGCACACGCCGTCGTCGTCGTCACAGCCACCGTTTGGCGCGCTTTAAACCGCCGCCATCTTGACTTTGTCCGGCGCCCGACGAGCTACGTTCGGCGTTCCCTTCTCGCCGCTCCCGGGCGAATCCCCAGTGGACGCGGCCGCGTCCCCTTCGCGTACTCCGAGGCGTCCCGTCGCGCGATAAGGACGCACAGTGAAGTTTTGGCGCGGCGTGCGCGTTGCGATACGGTAATATTTTATTCCCCTTCGGCGAAACAGTCTCACCGTCTGCCTGTATCTCCCCTCTATCGTGTGTGATTTTGCAGATAAAACCAACTGGTGCGTGGCCGTATCGCCGGTCGACGAAATGTCTGGCTTGTCGACAGCATAGGCAGGCGAAACGTGCCCGTCTTCGCTGGGCCTAGTACATTACGATGCCAAGATTGCTGACCGGGATTCAACAACTGTACTTGCTTCCAGACCCGCCCCGTTGTTATACAGTGGTTACGGTGCTCGAATCCTGACCCGAAGGTTGCGGGATCGAATCCCTGTCGCGGCGGCCTCTTTTCAGTGGAGGTGAAATGCTAGAGGCCCATGTGCTTAGACTTAGGTGCACGTTAAATAACACCAGATGGTCAAAGTTTCCGGAGCCATCCATTATGGCGTTCCTTATGATTCATATCATGGTTTTGGGACGTAAAACCCCAACAGTTATTATTATGGGCTGGCTTCCAAAGTTCGATTGCGTTAAACTACAGGCGACTCATTGTGTTTCAGCGCCTGAATAGCTCCCGACTTTTTCGCCTAGTGGGAAATACTTGTACCGCTCAGACTACTCATTAGGGAGCTTTCTAATAGGGGGCCCCAAACGTTCTGAGGCCCCAAAGATATAGCGTCGAGGCCACTGCGCATGTGCGACACCCAAAGAGCGTTAGGGTATTGTGTTGGGTACGCTACTTTTCGAATTTAGCGGGAACCCCGTAAAGCCAGCCCCAAAAAGCTTTGCGTCAAACACACATGGCGGCACCCACTGAAGTGACGGCTCTCAGCGTGCCCTAAATTGGTCTCGAAACGTGGTAACGCGTGAAGTTCGCAAGCTAGACGAGCGATTGCAGCTACCGCTTTTTCTAAACTTACGTGTGTAATGGAGACTGGTTCACTAGATGCCGTTGATCTCGAATTCGACAGTCCATTTCTTGGCTTGTAGGTGCAACAGGGAAATGCTTCGGCAGAACAACGCCTCTTTTGCAGAGAAAAGGTCGCCTCGGGCAAGACGCAACCGGTAAGCGCAAAGCCCTCGCGGGTTCGATCCCGGCCGCGGCGGTCGCATTTCGATGGAGGCGAAATGCTATAGGCCCGTGTACTCTGCGATGTCAGTGCGCGTTAAAGAACACCAGGCGGTCGAAATTTCCGGAGCCCTCCACTCGTCCCTCATAATCATATCGAGGTTTTGGGACGTAAGACCCCACATAATAATAATAATAATAATAATAATAATAATAATAATAATAATAATAATAATAATAATAATAATAATAATAATAAGCGCAAAGCCCTGTTCGAAAACGTTTTGCTCATGCGAGCCCCAGCGCTAACACCCGCAAAGCTCTTTGGGGCCCCTATTAGAAAACTCCCTATTTACTTTCGCTGTAGTCGATTTGTTTTTTGTGTTCTTTAATAGAATAGCCACAGCCACGGAGATTCGCTGCTCTTCATTTCAAACCGCGTTGTTATACCTCCGGTTGACTCTTTGATCAACTGACCGTGACGTGATGTTCGTGAGTCCTTGATGCGTGTTCGTGCGCGTGCGCTATGTCGAATCGGAATGAACGGTGCGATTACTGTGCATTGCAGCGCATAGCAAGTAAACAGCTGAGTTGAATGCACTCAAATAAAAAAACCAAATTGCCGAAAGAGTCTGTTTGCATATAAAAACTGTTCGTGCATATTAACCTGCAATAACTGCGAATAATATTGGCGCTGTTATCAGAGGTGAGCAGCGCCTTCGCGGACCTAAAATTGGCGACACGTCGTTAAGAGGACAACTCAGCTTCGATACTGAGCGAAAAAAAACCGCGCGCTAAGAAAGATGGTCCGTATGACTTAATCATCGTGGAAGCGTTGGAGCAATGTTTAGGCGCGTAACGTGCATGCGTAATAGTTAACCTTTCCGATATATAACTCATGGTCAGAAATGCTGTGTCGTATAGCACCTAAATCATTTCAAGGGACAGGTCCAGCACTAAGAGCATAGCTGTGGGGAGTATTCAGTGCGAAGGGTTCAGAACGGCTAAGTATGTGGGGAAAGATCATGTTTAAGTGGCGCACATTACAGCGTATATATAGGGACGATAGGGAAGGGTCACTTAACAAATGATTAGGCGAGGGCTTTGTTTACAAAGAAGTACAGCGACGGTCGACTGCAAGAAAAAAAGTAGCTGACTAAGGAAAGTATTATCGATAAAGGCTATATGGGGACCAAGACGCTTAGGAAGGAAACGTGGGCGGGAATGTGAGGGAGGGGAAAGGGGATGAGTCGAAGGCGGAGAAATTCTTCAAAAACAGCAACCCTGCATTTGGCACTGTAATGAGGCAATAAGTCATTCGCGCCGTTTTCGCAACACGCCGCGCCCCCCAGAACTGTAATGCTTACTGGTTAGCATGAATAATGCTGTTTATGTACTTGAAACCGCCTTGTTCTACTCGACACCCATATTCCCAAAAAGCTTACGGCAGAATTTTCGTACAAGCTGGTGCCAGTCTGTTGCGATGCTACGCATATCATTAATGAAAACGGTCGACGAATGGCCATAACTGATTCAAAGCTTTTCGGTCGTCAGAACTGCACGTTTGCCTACTGCCTACCGCTTTCGCTTATATGTCCAACGTCAGTATTCAGCGAATGGCAGGCCCTGCTTCTGTTCTCGAGCGCACGTATGTTGCGTGGTCTTGAAGAAGAAAACGGAAACACAAACATTCTTTTTTTGTCGATCTCCGTCGATGGGCAAGACGGCTACGTGCAGTATTAATTATCTCACGTCTCTCGAGGTTACTGCAACGCTTTACTTCGACTCCTTCCGCATTCGTATCGTTGTAAATGTGGAATGGGCATGCTTTGGATGTGCTATTATAGGGACTGCTGTGCGTGTACGTAGACTTTTCTTGAACGGGCTATAGTCGTAGTTCGCGCGAGTATGCATGCGGACCGTGAGTGAGGGGTGTGTGTTTCGCAGCCTTGCACGTGTACAGATTGTGTTTCGTTAATAATAATAATATAATAATAATAATAATAATCTAGGGTTTTACGTCCCGAAACCACGATATGATTATGAGAGACGCCATAGTGGAGGGCTCCGGAAATTTCGACCACCGATGGTGTTCTTTAACGTGCACTGACATCGCACAGTACACGGGCTTCTACCATTTCGCCTCCATCTAAATGCGTCCGTCGCGGCCGGCCGGGATCGAACCTGCGACCTTCGAGTCAGCAGTCGAGCGCCATAACCACTGCCCACAAATTGATTCCCATATTGCCATGGAACGCCGGCTCGATTCCTGGCCTCGACGGCTGCATTTCAGTGATGGGTGAAAAATGCAAGAACACACGTGTATACTTAGATTTTGGTGCACGTTAAATGACCCCGGATGGTCAAAATTAATGAGGAGTGCCCCGCTACGGCGTGCCTGTTAAGTTATATCGTGACTTTCACGCGTATAAATCCAGAAGTTATTATTCATTTACCTGTTTCCGCGTGTCTCTGCCCACTTAATCCAGCAGGTATCGCCAGATTTTGCAGGCGTGCGCGTGTACCGGTAGTACTGTGCTGAAATAGTAGCTTTGTTCAAACATTATATATGTACGCAATCTTAGCGTTAACGTGTGAATTCGCCCCGGGTGACTCTTGCTGCCGTTTCGCGTTAGACAAGTTATGGCGATTACGAATATACAGTTAAAAGACTCATTACGAGGCAAACATCAGTGTATCAATATAGAAACAGGCATATACGCGGAGATTCGGTCCGAGCGCAAGCCACGTTCGCACAATAAGCGGAGGTCCGGCGGCTGCGTTATCTCGTTTTCCTTTAGCAAATTGCTCCACACGGCCAGCGACTCCACGGCGCTACAATAGTTGTAGAAGCAGCTGCGAGAGTAAGAAAGTAAGAAAGAAAGGCGCCCCAGAGGAAATGAAGGCGCTTGATTTTTGTTTTCCTTTCTTTCTTTTTGTCTCTTTTAACAGTCGTTTCGTGTTCCGCCGCCGGTCGTAATGGTGGCGCGAAACGCAATTAAGAAAGAAGGGCCTGACGAGATGATGTCGCGCGGTGTGGCAAAGGATAGAAAATAAATACATAAAGTGCGAGCGAAGGATCAGGAGACGCAGGGCGGACCGCCGCCGTGCACGAAACAAGTAATGTCACCGCTGCACCACTGTATGGAGGAGCGCCTCGGGATGCAGCTGCAGCGGCAGCCTGAGAAAGCACAAAATAGAAGCAGCCCCCGCTCTGATTGGAGGAGAGCGGGCCCGTCGCTCCGCCAATTACAGAAGATCCCAATTATTCGAGCGCCAACGGTTTCACAATTCTCCTCCTGTCAGACGCAGGAGACGTTCTTTTAGCTTTCCTCTTCCTTCCACAGTTCCTTCCGCCATATCCTTCCCGCGCTTGGTCTATTTTTTTTTTTCCAGGCCGTGAGATTTTATTTTTTTTATTTTTCCTCCCCGCTGTTACCATGACTGCTTTTCGGTTTCATCCCATGTTCTCTCTTTTCTGGGCTTTGCATCCCGCTCTTTTACAGCGGACGCCGTGCGCAGCGCGTGTCCTGGCGAGCCAAGCTTTCTTGTTTTGTTCCTTTTGTTGCTCCCCGCTTTTCTTCGAGAATAGTGTTTTATCTGTCACATTGAAACGACAGTGACAAATGGCATTGTGCCTGTCCGTTTCTCTCTCCCGGCTCGAGGAAGGTGTTTTTTAATGGTCCCTTTACTTTCTCTTCAAACTCCAAATTATCTCCCTGTCGCCTGGCCCACGCTCCAGCAGTATCGGGCTCCTCTCCAATCTCCGCCCGAGTCTCTCTTGTTTATGATTGCATTCTTTTTTTCGTCGGTTCTCTACTGATCCTTCTTCCCACATTATCTTATAGGAGCGGGAGTTACGTTTCTTTTTTCACTAGATTTCGCTCTCTCCCTCGTTGCCATTCTTGTTTCTCTTAGCTCTTCCCGTCGCTGCTGAAAATGTTAATGCGCCGGCACAGGCTCTCGAGAAACTCGGGACTTCGTCAGGGAGCCTATACATGTTCATGGAACTTTGTTGGGTCTTCGGGCCACCGGTGTCGAAGTCCGAATCGGCTTTGATTTTAAATCCGGTCTCCCCTGCGTATATACTAACATTTTCTGCTTCACTTATGCGGTGTAGGAAATCAGCGGTTGAATGTAGTGATGTGCGCCTGTAATTTTGTCTTCTGAAAGTGACGAACTCGCAGCTTAGTGATTTTACTGAAATTGGACTATCGTCCTAGATATACAAAAACGCACGCAGAATTGAAATACGTGCGAGGTGTCGGTTGCACAAGGGAACGCGTGTTTACTTTATACTTTATATTTATTTATTCCTTTATATATGAAACATGAATATGCGGTTTCGTACTTGTGTACTCCTCTTGGTGTGCATGTATAATTTCTGGATACGGTGGCTAACGCGAAACCCACGTTGACAGAAACTCGGCACCTCGTTATAAATTACCGTTCTCTTTTTGAAACTATATAAGTGCCAAGCCTGTATGATAAGCTTTTTTATAACATTTAATTTTGTGATTTTGGACGACGATGTTTTTAGGACATTCTAGCAGGAAATCATCGCGACCGGTAATGTTACTTCGTGATTTTACTTTTTTAGGATCAGTAAATGGGCACCTGTCATATATATTCAGCCTGACTTTTCCTGCTGCGATACGTTCGATTAATTGATCGCTTATGGGCGCGGCTGAAGCCGCGTTGTCTCGGTAACCTTGCGCCCGGTCCCGAACCCTGCATTCTGTCTGCATACTTCCCTGCGAGACTTATTGGCCTAGCGCGCGCCCGCTTTAGGCTCAGGCGCCGTGTATCTTCTGCGAGCTCAGGTTACCGCGGTTCAGGTTCTGACGAGGTCCTCCCCGGGTCCTAAGTGGCGGGGCCCCGGATACAAGAGCTGCGATCGGTTCGACCGCAGTGGAACGGCCCGAGAGGCGCAAGTCATCGACCGACTGGGTCGTCAAACCTGAGCCGAGGTCAGGGTCGAGGTCGCATGCCGCACTACATACGCGGCTTCCTTTTTCAACTGGCCTGCACTCGTCGTACTCTCTTTCACTCGCCGCCTTCTTTGCTTGCCTTCCTCTCGCTGTTTTGATGCGGCACGGACCGATTCGTCTTGGCGTCGGTGACGCAACAGCAAGCTGCTTCTTGCGCTGAAGCTTCCTGCGCGCTTCCGTTCCCAAGTGGACGGACGCCGCGCTTGGTTTGTTTGTGCGTGCGTGCGTGTTGTGGCTTTTTCTTGGCGGGTTTGCGAATTGCTGCTCCCGTGTTTCCTCGGGATCTCTTCTCTCTCTCTTTTTTTTTTTTTTTTTTTTTTTTTTTTTTTTTTTTTTTTTTTTTTTTGCCTTCTGTGTGTTTACGTGTGTAGCTCGCGTGCCGCCAGTGAGACGATGTTCCTTCGTGGCGGCGCGCCCTTTCTTTCTTTCTCTCCGTGAAGCCTATATAGAGGAAAGAAAGCCGCGGTTGCAGCGCTCTTCGTGTCCCGTCTGTTTGTCGAAGATGATACCGGCTCTCTGTACGGCGCTTGCCGTTGGGTGTCGGCTAGCCGCCTGCCGGTTGTTGTTGACCACGCCGAGAGGCGCCGCGCGTCACGTGGATGGGAGATTGTAGCGAAGGAACAAACGTCTCGAACTCAGAGCACTGTCCTTCCTGGATAGAGGAGACTCGGTAGTAGCGCCGGATGTTGGCGGCAGGTAAACGGTGCTTTTACCGTTCACGATCGTGGTCCTTAGTCGCACCCTTAGTGCTCGCAAACGTTCTCATTTACCTTTCCTATGTGCGGATAAAGTTATTTCTCTCATGTTTCACGTCCACGGATGTAATCTCTCTCGGTGGCGTTTAGAAGTTGCGCGGGTTTAATGAAGGGAACCAAAACGCGCCGAGCACCTCGCGTCCATTTCTTTCTTCTAACCCAAGAAACGTTGCGTTCTCTTCCGTCATAAACAAAAAGAAAGAGAGAGAACGACGCAATCCGTTTTGTCTTTCTTCTTTTCTCTCGGGAAAGGACATTACGCGTGATGGCGAAATTTTTGGGGCGGCCCACGGCTTTCGGCGAGTCGCGCATACGTGAGTAGAAGAGACGCTATTTGGCCGCCGCCTTCCTCGCATCCGACTCCCATTGGTACGGTTCGTTGTTTCAAACGGCCCCATTTTGCGTTACACCGTAGTAAACAAAGCCGCTCTCTCAGAAGCCATTCCAGCAGTGGACCGCGCATGCCGAGTGCGACTGCCTTCGGAGGCGCATGGGCGGCGCGAACGTGTGCAGGCGCGCGCGCAGTTTAATCGTTCGTACTGGGAGGCCATAATAAGGCCGGCGACAACGCTGCGTGCGCGTTTTCGCGGCGACGCGCGCCGTCCGTGGACGCCATTTTGCGACGGCCCCTGCATGCTTCGTTCCGCCAGGAGCGAGCACGGAGAAGAGAAAAAAAGCAATTCCAGGGGCGCAATCGCATTCGCGTGCATCGTGCAAAAATTTTTGCCCCTTCCCTCCTGTTCTTTTCTTTCCTTCCTTCATCCTCCCCATTTTTCAAGAAGCTTGCTGCGCAAGCTGTGCGTTGCTCGGCGCCACAGGGCTTGCGGGGCCGACATGAAAACAAACTCCTCGCGAGTAAATACGCAGCCGTCGGGCCCTCTCGGCAACAACATGCAATAAAGTGTGTTTTCGCAGCTGGAATATCGACCCGACGTGTTATTTCGCGTTCAATTTGTGCAGGACGGGAAAATTTGTAGCTTTACTTTCGCAAACCGCCGTCGCTGCTCGTTTCCAGCTCGCCAAGACAAGAAGAGGGGGGAAAAAGGAAAATAACGCCGGAGTGCGTCTTGCAGGGAAAAAAAAGCACTAAGCAAGGGGGCACCCATCGCTGCGGGGTGGCAGGAGGGGGGGGGGTCTCGGCTGCTGTAGAATTTTGCTGGTCCCCGAGATGTGCGGGATCGGGAAGACATTCTGCATGAGCTTTCTGCCAGGCAGGCCCGAGCTTCGCTCGCTATTTACATTTTGCGAATTTCGAGCCGGCCAATCGCGCGTCGCCGCTTTAATCAACACGAGTCGCTATTGGCCCGTACCTTTCTTTTATGTTAATGCTCCGACTGAGAGATCGGCCTTCGTTTCGTTTCGCTCTGACTTTGCCTTAGCGCGCTGCCGGCATGGCGTGTGTGCGTCATACGCGACAGGGCGTCTCTTAATGCGCCCTTTACGAATTGCGCTTTTCCCATCTTGCGTCCTCGTTTTTTTCTTGCGCTTGCGTGGCACGTGGCCCGGGAACCAGATTGTGTTTTTAGTACGTAGACGGTCTTGTTTTGCCGAGAGCGTCGCGAGTGTGCAATTTCTCGCTGTGCACACCTCGCATGCCTCCCTTGGTGTTGTCTTCCTTACGTGTTAAGGTGGGGCTCTCGATTGGCGTTATATTTCTGGGCTTCAAATGTCGCGGTGGTGTGTGCCGCCTTTCGAGTCAGCCTTGTGCCGGCTTTTCTTTGTTTTTGATTTGTCAAAAAGGGAATTAGGATCTGACATAGTTCCTCCTTTACGTTTGGGATTTATGAATGACGACTCAAATGGATTTCTGTATATGCGTTGGCATCTGTGGTTCACTTAATAGGACAAGGTATTTATCAAAGTTCGCTTGATAACTTCTAACTTCACTTCACACTGTTTACTGGGGACCCCCTGATTTCGTTTGACCATGCATCTAGGATCCTTGAACTCACACTAATTAAAATCAGTGTGCTCTTAGAATGACTACACAATCCCTTGCCCCTGTTCTATTTCTGGCTCATCATCTATATAAGGCTTTCGGGCGCTGGTTTACTTCAGGGCCCCTTTGCGTGGCACGTTAAGAACGTACACACCAGAGCATGAACCCTGGCTTGCAAAACTTAGTCCTGCGTAACTGTGGTCGCAGACTGGGCTCGTCCGGTTATCACACTGTTGGATGTCCGAAGTGGCAGACGTTCCGACGCCGGCTAGCACGTTTTCGTTTATATATATATATATATATATATATATATATATATATATATATATATATATATATATATATATATATATATATATATATATATATATATATATATATATATATATATATGAGAGATACGACACTGTGTGCTCCGCTGACGCTGATAATGAAGTAGTTTCTGCAGTTAGCGCGGCGGTACAATAGTATAGAGCTATCTCACACTCTTACAAATTTGTATGGAAAGGGGCTCGTGAGCTCTTCCTGCGACGTGCTCGTACGCATTTTCCTACGCGTTCGCCTTCTCTCAAGCTCACGTTTCAGCGCCAGGACGAAATAACTAATGCAATAACAAGTTGTGTACATGCTATATCAGTAGCGCTTCAATATAACCGCCCAGCGTCGTAGCCGGGTGCAGTCCAGTTCTTGTGTTTTCCTCTGTCTCGCCTTTCTGCGTTTCCTCAAACGGCCGACCCATCCGCATTCGTGCGCTTCCTGCGCGATGTGCTTTGCCTCAAAGACACTGAGCGTGCCGTGAAGCAAAGCCCGTGCTGTCAGAGCGCCGGCGTCCGGGCGTTGACGAGGCTTCTTGGAATAGGCCTTTATCGGCCGGCCCCACGTCGCCACTCCGAAGCTTAGCCTCGGGCGACGCCGCCGCCCAAAAATGAGGTGGGTGCCGGCGATGGCGGTTAGCGACGGCGCTTGCGATTCACAGCCCCGGGCCCTATTGGGGCCGCCATGGCAAGCGGTGGCTTTATTTGGGCTTTTTCGAACAAAATACCGTCGCCGTGATGAGCGCGTTTGTGTATTCATGTATGTATGTGCGTGTGTGTGCGCGCGCGTGTGTGTACGTGTTTGTGTATGGTGCAGCTTAGATTATTGTCGAGATTTTGTCTTAATACTTCTGTATTGTGCGGTCCCCGTCTGTGGTAAGGAGGATGCTTCGCTCGTCAGCCATTTGTTCTTTGAGCCTGCCGTCGGGCTTTTGGAAGCAACTTCCCGATTAACGTCGCAGCCATTGAACTATAGACTTATCGCTTACTCTTTCGGCACCCGCTTCTTTCATCTCAAGCTTTTTGCTGCATTCAGCACGTCTGACTTTGTTGAGGCTGCAGCTTTCGCGCTGCTTTCGATTTATAGTCACTCTATGTGCTTGGGAGCGATATCTGCGCTACGCCAATTTCACATACCTGTGCGTAAAAATGTAGTGTTGTTCAGATTTACGAGTAACGTCGTCCGTTCTGTCTGAGTAAGCACTCTTTTGAACTGCAACTGCTGAGATGTCCTGCTCGGGAGTGGAATTTGCCTATGAAAGTGTTTGACAGGTGATGGACCGTGAACAATAACGCTATCCATCGATGTCGTATACCCAAGGTCGTTAACCTGTGATAGAGCCATGCTTACAAGCGACGAACCATGGGAATTTGGTCCTCGTTCATGCAACTCGTCCTTGCTTTTGTTTTTCAGGCGATATACATACGTAACGCGCGCCTCTGTGTGTGTCAGCGTGTATGTGTGCACACGCGCGCCTTTCTTTTCTTTCCTCTCTCTCTCTCTGCGTGCTTTCGTCCGTGTGCGTGCGTGCGTGCGTGCGTGCGTGCGTGCGTGCGTGCGTGCGTGCGTGCGCGAGCGCGTACGTGCGCGCAGTCTGTAAGTAGTCCACAAATCAGGAGTACGCATGCTACTGTTAATGTGTTTGTGCTTTTTGTTTAACTTGTTGTCCCATTCTCATGTTAAGTTCAGGTGTAACAGTTTAAAGACGCCATCCATTCTATATTTCGTTGAGCTCCAGACGAGAACTCTTCGCGCTTTCATGCGGATTTCCCCTCGAGGCGCTGGGAGTCTGTCGTAGTAGATCACAAGCAAACTTGTGAAACAAGCTGGCATTATATTGCATGTATATGTACCATATGTGGCGGACTGCCGTTTGATATGTGAAATTATTGGGTCTTTTTTTTTTGCTTATGTGCGGGAAGATGTTGAATAGCCTAACCTATTGCTTGAGGTTTATTATGCTATGCTAGGTTCTTTGATAGGCATGAGGTCTGTGTTTCGGTTGATGCGATCCGCCTGCTTTTGAGGTTGCTTCACCGGTGCCGTTATAGAGCTTGCGAAGATGTAGCATGTATGGTGTATTCTATGAGGGCTCCTCATTAATCATATCTGTAGTGCGTTTTTTTTTTTTAAAGACATTTTCAGTGCATATTTCTGTGCGCATATGTCTTGGTAGAGCCGCTACGCGTAGTTTCTTAGTTTCAGTGTTACTATTGGTTTTACCTGTTCCTTAAAGCATGCCCATGCCTATGTAACCTGTGCCCCATAGGCAGCCCCCTGGACATCTCGCTTGTTTTGTCCCTTGTAGTCGATGGTCCTTGGCGTGCGCTCGAAGACGTGCGCAGCTCTGTTAAGGTGTTGTGTTGACCCACGTTTCTAAAGGGTAGTGTCGTGCTTGCAAAGGCCGGATATACTCTCATGTGGATTTTTATGGTTTTGCGCAATAGGGCATCGTTTGCTGATATCTCGTCTTCCTATATTGGGGTAAGGTAAGAGCTATCAGTCCAGACGTTATTGATGCAGCCCTTCGTGTAAGCATGCCGATCTCTTTAACGCCATTTAGCCCTAATGTGCACTCTCTGTTGCTTATAGTCGGTGACAGCCTAAGAATAAATATAGGCTACGCCCACGAGGCGCATTGCCCTTATTTTTCATGCTTCCGCCGATTTGCTACTTCACGCTGCGGAAACGACTGAACGCGATAAAGCGTTTCAAAACACTCCGAGCTGCCGCCGCTTCGGTGCACGTCAAACGCGGCACAATCACAAACTTCAACTGCATCGAATGACGACCGGCGAGGATTATGCTGTGTACGTGTGGATAAGAGTTGAATTTTGAATTGGTTCGTCCTAACCATTACGTCATAGCAAAGGGCAGCTCTAGTTGGACGCGCATAACATAAATGGATAGTGGTGAACTTTACTTTTTATTCTTAGCTTGCCACCGACTATAGTTAATATCGCGCCTTTGTCGTTTTGTCTGTGTAGCCTAATACTTTGATCGTATTTGGTTGCAGTATTAGTTCGCCTTCGTTGGCTAAATGGCCGTCATCGGGTGTTACGAACCAGCAGCAGTTGAATTGATTTCAGGAGAACGTTAGAGACTTAGGTCATCAACTGTGTTTTGAATGACATTCAGAGCTATTGTTATGCATCATACGTATGTCTCATAGAACTTTTTGTTGATTTCCGTCACGCCATTGTACGAGCAAGGACTGCCCCCCCCCCCTTAAAAAAAACAAAAGAAAGAAAGAAAAAAACTTTCGTGTTGACGCCTCTCATGTGCGTACTTCCATATCCCCTCATTGTGTAGCTAGCTGTATCCTTCTGTTACAGTGCCTTGACATGAGCCATCGTAGAAACAAGTCATTATTCGCATCGCTTTGTTTTGAAGAAGTTAAACACGTCACGTCAGCGAAGGCATCATGCGGGATCGCAAGGAGCGGCACGTCTCGAAGAAATTTTGTTTTCTTTTGGAAAGAGCATTCACCGAAACTCAATAAATATATCAAGAAGCCTTTAAGGAACAAACCGTCAGCCGTACTCAAATATACGACTCATATAGGAGATTCAAGGGCCAGTCAACTTTGAAGGTGAACTTTGTTCGGGTCATTCTTCGACCAGTCGGAGAGACGAATGTGCTGATGTGAATCGGGAAACAATAAACCACGATCGCTTAATGACAAGTCAAAAGCCAACCAACTCAACGTTTTTTGACTGAGGGGCTTCAGATGGGCGAGCTGCAAGGAAATTCTTGCGCAGACTTCTCACAGGACAACACACGCGGTTGTCGATGACTGAAGATTCGAAAAATGAAATCGAAGTACACCCAGGTTATCTGTCGATGATGATAAAAGGAGACGGGGAAGCTGGTGTCGGGGCTACAACATGAAAACCAAGTCATTGGAATACCCACGGGTCACCGACACCCGAACTGAGAGACAAGTTCGGCGAAACGTCAAATCAGTGATTATCGCCTTTTTTGACGTCCCGGGCGTTGTCCATCGCGAGTTCGTCCTAACTTGACAGACGGTTCATCAAAAGTTTTACCTAAAATTTTTAGGGCGCATGCAAGACGACATCCCGAAGGAAGCCGTTAGATTTATGGCGGATCGGTGCGTAATGTATTCATCGTGGTAATGCCTCCGCAAACACAGCACTGAGTGTACCTCGGTATCTGGAGTCTCTCAGCGATGGACGGTCATTCCCAACTCACCCTTTCCTCTCGGACCTTTATCTTTCTTTTTCTTTCTTTCTTTCTTTCTTTCTTTCTTTCTTTCTTTCTTTCTTTCTTTCTTTCTTTCTTTCTTTCTTTCTTTCTTTCTTTCTTTCTTTCCTTCCTTCCTTCCTTCCTTCCTTCCTTCCTTCCTTCCTTCCTTCCTTCCTTGCTTCTTTCTTTCTTTCTGTTTTTATTGAGGGGGGATGTAAAAGGTCTTGAAGGGGCGGCATTTTGATTACGCACCGGCTATAAAGCCGTCTGCTTAAGACGTAATGCTTCATGTGGTCAAACGCTCTGTTACTGAAACACTTTGGTAGCTTAACAAAACTTGAAGTTCGGCGAGATACTGCATAGCTTTCGGGAACATTAGAGCACAGAACCAGACATCTACCAGAACTAAAGGACACAGGACGGGCGCTAGCCAGTTAACCTGAGACGTTAATCATATCTTGGTTTTGGGACGTAAAACCCCAGAAATTATTATTATTAACTTGCGATGTAGCCTCTGGCTACGTCTCAAGAGGCTCTGGTAGTTGTCGGTACAGTTTTCAATTCCGCATTTTCCTCCAGTTGGCGCTGCGCGTTCAAGTCCGTCATAGAAACCACCGCTCTTTCGTATTGTGGCACTGATAACGTGCAAATATGGAGAAATAGTCGTGTTCGGTGTTGGCGCAGCGTCTTGGCTATTTGGAGTGTGTGTGTGTTCGTCGATATACGAGCGTCGATGCGAGTCTGAGGAGTTGGGTGGGTGCATCCAAACAGACACGCGTGAGCGTGCGCGGCGGTCGCCAAGCGGTGGCGTCGCTCGCGTGTGCGTCTCCGCTTTACAGGCGCCCGTGGCGCATTGCAGAGGAACGTGGGGAAAGGCCCTTAACCGAATTACTGGCAGTATTACCACGAGCGTGTGCGTGCACCGAAACCCAATTCAACAATGGGATCCGCTTCTCGAGACGTTCGGTTTTTTCTCGGCCGGCGAACGCTTCAATGGCGTAAGAGCGCGGGCCGGGTTTTGAGATGAAAAAAGACCGGGTCGGATGAAAGAGCAGGCTATAGATGAGCGAGCGAAGAAATGTAATAAACCGCAAGAACCAAGATTTAAAAAAAAACACACACACAGCGTGGCAGTGGAGAGAAGACACGGTACGAAAAGAAGACGCTCGTACAGAAAGGAAACATGAAAAAGGGGGGGTAGGAAAATATAACGACAAGCGGTGGTTGCGATCCACCGCGAGGCGGAGGAATGGAGCCCCATCAAAAATCATCATAATAAACTGCGCAATTTTCGATTGTTCGCCCGGTCCAATAGGAAACTCGGCGTTACCCAACTGAACACGCTTCGCTTCCGTCACTCGCGCGTCTCCTTCGCTCCCGCTTCTTGTGTGGTTCCAACTTTTTTTTCTTTTTTTTTTTCGTTCGCTATAGTATAGCTTGTTTTTGTTTTGTTTTGTTTTCTTTGGCGAACATTTCACGGAAAGGTAGAATTCGAGAAGAGAGCGAAAGAAAAGTGGCCGCTCCCCCCCCCCCTTTCCCCCCCTTTGCGATGTTGCCACCCCCTCTCACTCGCGCGCGCACGATTTATTTTACGCCGAGCTTTTGAATTCCACAATTATCCACTGCCGGAGCTGCTGCGGCGGACAATGGCAGCCGAGGCACAAAAGGAAGCCAAATGTTGCGCCGCTGAACGACTTCGCAACGAGCGAGCGGAGGAAGAAAAGAAAGAAGATAACGGGAGAGTTAGAGGAGCGCAGAATCGAAGATGAGCCATGGAACGGAGCTGGTGGACAGCAAAAAATACCAGACCGCCGTACTCAGCGGGGAAGAAAAGCGATTGGCTTAAACCTTCGACAGAAAAATTATACGTCGTCTCGTCTGTCCCTTGCCCGTTGTCTACGCTTTGTGCGAAAACTATACAGCTAAACAAAGAGGTTGTCCAGCGGGGTGGCCAACCCAGCGGCCGGCATATAAGTGAGCCCTCGGGCCGTACACAAAGCCATTGTGTTCGCTCACGAACGAACGCACGAAAAATAAAGCGCCGAGCGTAAAATTGATAATGTCCAACCTGGAGCCAAGCTTTTCTTCTTCTTCTTCTTTTTTTTTTTATCCCGAGTTTTGAAATACCGTGAGGGCTAAGTAGAAAAGCGCGCTCGCAGCGAACGGACGCATCGAACGAAAACGGCGCTGTATGTACTAATGATCATCGTCCAGGCTTCTAAGGTTTGGCCCGCTGGTGCGTGGTGTTCGATGGGACTAACATTTTCGTCGAGTTATATTTTTTGAAAGATGAATTCTCATGAGAACCTGAAATGTGGAGTGAAAGATTTTACAAGGCTGTTGGCTTCCAATGTGGCGATATCATGCATTGTCAACTTTTTACTCGCCGTATTTGTTTTCTGTATCTTTCTGTCGAGAAACACAGTGACGTAAATATTATATTTACGATCTGTTTGAAGAATCGCCGTGTAAGAGTGACGCTTCACGAGAACCCTCGCTTGCATTGAAACTTCTTGGGCTCGAGAAGCGCGCTTTTACCTTCGTTAGGTGATATTTCGTCATTGCTCTTTTGCGTGCTATGTGAAACATTCTAAGTTATAGCAGTCATAACTGCGCTTTATGACTGTAGCTAATACCACCGAATAGGTGGTACTCACACAGGCTAAAATGTTCTGCTTTCTGCAGTCTAGGAACGGTCGGGTCGGAGAATGGTCGGAAAACAAACCTGAGATCGGATTCGCATAACTTCATTCCTGTACGCTTGATTCATGCTCGAGCTGCGCCTTCGCTTTGGTGCTCTTATTAATATCGCTGTCTAATAACAATATCCGGAGTTTCATTTGCCAAAACCGCGATATGATTGTGAGAGACGCCGTAGTGGAGGGCTCCGGAAATTTCGACCATCTGGTGTTCTTTAATGTGTACTGACATCGCACTGTTCACTGGCCTCTAGCCTTTCGCATCCCTTGAAAATGCGACCGCCGCAGCCGGGATCGAACCAGCGACTTTCGGGTCAACAGCCGAGCTCCGTATAACCACTCTACCACCGAGGCGGACCACCTCGTTGTCTATTTTCGATATATAGGTGGCTTTAAGCCAGCCCCTTCTGAAGCGTACTTTAGTCTGCATCCGATGAGCTATCGCGAAACCACTTGCCGACTGCTTCATCGACTTTGTGTGCGAGGACGATAAAAAAAGTATTTCAAAGGTTTTGAGAAGCTAACTGTGAAAAAAAAATAAAGAAAAGAAAATGTACTGGGTTGTTATCAATCACAACCGTGGTTATGGTTATACAGGTGAACAGATTAGTTAAACATTTCTTCTTATAGGGACTTCGAAATTCTATTTCGTGTTGATTTTCTTCTGTTCAATACCTATTTATGCACGTTTTTGCTATCGCTTAATGGCAGAACCAACTTTCTGGAAAATTCAACTGCTGAGAACCACTCAGACATAATCTTTGCTTATTCTTAAAAACAATATTTTGTCTATGTTCCTCGGCGAATGCGGACACTCTTCACTATATTCATTTCTGTATTTGTAGATGCATGGGGTGGCAATAAAGGAAACCTTTTACAGCGAAAGCTGTTATGAGATCACAACAAGGGTGCCGTAGTTGTCCGCCGCCGCCGCCGGTGTCCGTAACCACTATCGCACGAAATAAGAAAAAAAACTTTTAAGAAAAAATGTTCAGGATGGAACGGGGGTTCGAACCTGGGTCCGCTCCGTGCCAGCCCAGTGTTCTACCACTGAGCCATGCCTGTGCTCGAAAACCCGGCGCACAAAAACCCTATACAAGCATTATGTCGGGAAGGAACCGCGTTAACATGCGCAATATAACGTGGCAGAAGAGTGAAACGACAACCAGGCGTCACAGAATGCCATTTGTGTAACCAGGCGTCACACAATATGAATTGCATTACGAGGGGGTCGTTAAATGCTTCCAACCCATTACAAAGAGGGCTCAGCCATAATTATTCGTCGTCATCAGCCACCGAATCAATTAATGGAGTAGTGGGTACCTTGCAAGCGTACTTGTATTAGTAGCCCCAAGATAGATTGCGACGGGTTTTAGAAATGGTGCTCTCCCAGCTTTCGCTGTGACTGTGCTGCGCGTTCCGCGCAGGCCTGGCGGTTTTTGTATATAGGTGTTCATCATGAAAGAAAGTAAGGCGTAGGGACCGGGACACGGAGGAGAAAACCACGCAGACAACGCAAACGCCCGTTCTCTTCTCTAGCCTCCTTGTCTATGCGGTCTATACCTTCTTTCTGTGATGAACCCCAACCAACCAGCTCAACTTTCTGTGCTTCGAAGAATCTCAGTTGGGTTCAAATTGATGCGGAGCTCCCGAAGATCGTGGTTTTGGAAGATGAACCGCAGAGGGTGATCTGCAACACCTGTCATTATACAATTCCGCTCACTTCGGAATGTTAAATATCCGTCGTGCTTAAATGTCGCTATAACCTCACCAATTCGAACTACTCCTTGAAGCTAACTGGTTGGAAAGTCCTTCATCAAAACTCTGTTTCGGTGAGCAGCCTATTCCCTTGAGCGCTATAACATGCGCGAAATTCTTTAATGGCGGAAATTACTCAACATGCTCACAAGTTAGTTTTTTTCTTTTAGTTTGTTATATGCGTGTTACTTTTGGGCGCAATATGTCTTCATAAATTTGTAGCCTTGTGCTTGTTCTCTCGTTTTCTTGCAGTCAAGAGTGAAAGCTCTCGATCAAGTACCTTTATTTCTGGCTCGTTTGGTAATTAGGTCCTAGGTCTCATTTTCTTTGTTGTATACAGATGAGTGGTCTGGCTTGTGGTGCGCATTTAAACTGTCTATTGTATTCACTCAGGGGATGAGCAAAGTCAATGTGACAGTTATTACGGTCTTCTTAATAGTTTCCTCTGTATCTGATTTAGTCTCTCTTTGCGTCTCTATCTCTCTCATGTTATCTTTTACTGCCGTATTACTATCGTGTATGGTTTTGTGTGAGACATTTCTTCTATTGGCTTGCACTGGCGTTTTCCGTTTAGATTGCACGACTGCATTGTTCATTCTTGTTTTCACTTAGATTTACCGCGAGCACCTAATTATGAAAGTAATTTTTGAATTAGTAATTCTTAAATCAACCCGCCTCAACTGATAGCCCACAAACTAAAAACAGCGACACCGCGTTACGTCATGTCCTACCCACACGTAGTGTGCTGTTTACGTCCCAAAACCACGCTATGATTATGAGAGACGCCGTAGCGGAGGCCTCCGGAAATTTCGACTATCTGATGTTCTTTAACGTGCACTGACATCGCACAGTACACGGCTCTCTATCATTTCGCCTCCATCGAAATGCGACCGCCGCGGCCGGGATCGTAACCGCGACCTTCGGGTCGGCAGCCGAGTACTAAAACCACTGCTCTACCGCGGCGGCCGCGTACGGTGCTCAACACATGGTTCTAGCGGACATGCGAGTTATGCACCCTGGTAAGTGCACAATCGACAATGTTGGCTTTTGACTGGTGGCACTGGCACCTTTCTTGCACAGTGCGTTGGCATAGCTTCAGCCGATACTTGCAGCTATGACACCGCCAGCAAATCGGTAGCCGCTTGATCCCGAACCCCGGTGTACCTTTTGCTTCCTCGGGTAGGTAACGTGCCTGGGTTTTGCACGCATAACAAAAACTACTGTATTGACAACACTGCACTGCACTACAAGTGTATGTGGGAATGGCGTAGGTGTATGTATCGTACTTGTAGTGTACCTACCCCAGCTTGGTGTCGCTACCATTGACGCGTGTCGTCGTTTCGAATGTCTAATATGCGTGTTAACTTTAATGATCTCGCAGCTCCTCTCTTCGCTAGACACTTATATGAAAATTTCCAAACTTTGATGTAGGAGGCGCCATGCCGTAAACATTTCAACATTTTTTTGCCCGCGCTAAGTTTTATTAAAAACAGCCTCTGCCCTTTAACTCTTCAAGTTTGGAATTCCCATTCACATCCATTGATTATTATTGGAAGAATTTTTGCGAGCCTGCTCTTAATTCTTGTACGTTTCTTTCTTTGTATTGAGTCCCCTCATGCAATATCCTCGTTGAGGCTGTAGTATGTGTAAACAAATAGAATAAATGAATAATGTACCTGCTTAGTAATAGGATTGACGTCCTTCATGAAATTAAAAGGTTAACATCCACCCGTGTGTAGCACGAAGTTCTACAAAGGCAACTCATACGTGTCTCCTCGACAGAAAGCCTCGCAGTTAACGGGAAAAAAAAATCCTGGTCCAAGATTTTTTTTTTTAACTGTAGGCCTTTCTAAAAAACCAGTATGGTGTTTCCTTCGTATCTTCATGCTACAGACGGGTGGATGTTAGACTTTCTCATCATGAACCTTATTCGGCCTTGAATATAATGTAAAGGAGATGTTGGCGCACTAAATAAGGTGCCTGCTACTCCTTAACTCGTGATTGGGTCGAGCATACAACGTATAAAACTACATACCAAGCAACGTCGTCATGATGGGCCTATCAAGTTCAAGTGACCCCACGACGTTAAAAAAAGGTACATGCCAAACTCTTCACAGTAGCACGAGGACGATTGAAAAATTTATGTCAAACAAAGTTCTCACGATAACACCAGAACATAAAAGAAATAAATGGCACATACAATACACAATATGTGCAACGCCATGGTACTGCAAAAATGAAGTCTGAGAAATAGAAATACTTACGTCACGTAATTGTAAAGTATCTGGTCAGCAGTAGCACATGCATCATGTAGATGAATTGTAACATATAGGCAACATGACAGACACGACGACATAATAACCACGACACACATATAGTAAGCAACTTTAATTTTTAGACAGATTGAACGCCTTAATAATGGCCAACATTACCGCGGCGTTCAGGAAAGCGTTTTAACGCTTCTAAAGCGTACATATTGAAAACTCTGGTTGGCTGCGGGCCACTGTTGCGCAGGACTCATTTGCCCTTTAAAAACAATATTGTCACCCGCTGAGACGCGCAATACTAGACCTTGACTCGATGTCAATTTCGAACTCGCGCGCGAAGATGACGTAATGCTTGACGGCGTCTCGCAGGAAATGGTGACCTGCTTTTTGCGTGCTGCTGTCAATGCTGGAACAGGGAGTGCAACAATAATGGCATTGTGAAATGTCACCTTTCTGCTGGAAATTTTAAGCCGCTTCTGTACGTATTCAGCATACGTAGTTCGTCATCGCCATTGCTTCGTCGAACATTTTCAGTCTAAAAAAAAAAATGAAAGAAATCGCAAGTAAACTGGAAATTACCGTTAGCTTCGGTATCGTTAGTGTCTTTATTTTAATAGTGTAACGTGACGTCCATTCGTCGTAATCGCATTGTTGTGCCGCAACGAGAAGAATAAAACTTTATTTCTCGGTCCTTCGTCAATACTGTGCTCCATAAATGTACCAATTGAATACAATGCAAAATCATCTTTGAACGCTGAATCAAATGCTGCATGTTTTTGTTGATTGGTGAAATGTGTCGGACAATAAGAACTTAACTGAAAAAAGGTGTGGATAAAGTTAATCTGTATCCATGATTTGATTTCGTTTGGAAGTAAGGATATCTGCGAATGCAAACAGTTTGTAAATATG
The DNA here is from genome assembly GCA_030522465.1 of Rhipicephalus appendiculatus. Taxonomy (NCBI): domain Eukaryota; kingdom Metazoa; phylum Arthropoda; class Arachnida; order Ixodida; family Ixodidae; genus Rhipicephalus; species Rhipicephalus appendiculatus. The sequence goes on along the minus strand of JALIZH010032945.1, from coordinate 11,822,783 downwards.
CAACGTGAGGAATGACGTCCCAATTATTCTGTCTATTTTAACGACAAAAAAAAAAAAAACACAGTGTCATGCTGCTAAACAATCGCGGAAAAAAAAAAGGCTACTGTAGTGTTGTAATATGGTATTCAGATCTATGAACCTATATACTAGGTTGTTTCGTTGTTTTGTTTTGTTTTTTAGACGACTTCAGTTTGTTAATTCTGTGGGATTTAATAAAAATATGTGCTTGCTGGGGAAGCTTTAGAGGAGTGGTGGGTATTAGAATGTAAGCACTAATCACTTAATGCGTTATTTGTTGCCGAAATCTTACAGGTTGTAACACTTTAAGAGGAACGTTGAAACTACATTTTAAACCACTTTGCACTCTTAAGGCGATTTCAAGCAAGCAAATCATCGTTTTCCTTAACCATAATTGGCAAAAAGGGGTGTGTAAAGTTGTTTTGCTTCCCCATATAGCGTTTTGGTTTGCGTAATGGTTACTGTTTTACCTAAAACACCCTTTAGGAGCTAAGGGTGTTACGGGTTTTTGAAACACCTGTGGCCCATGCGACGGAGTGCCAGATGATAATTGGGAACCGCTGATTAAAAAGGCGTTGGACATTAGGCGAGTTTAGATCAACAGATATGTCTCTTTTAGGGCTATCTGCAAGCACACCATCAAATTACGCGTATTTTGTGAATGCTTATTGTTCAGTTATGCGGAATAGGAATATCCCCACCGGCACTGAACGGTGGCCTAAATACAATGGCTGTATATACCATATTAGCAGCGTAATGCTGTGTTGCGTGAGCGCTCCGTCCATGAGGTATTTTACAATATGCTATGTTGTGTGTATGGTTGGACGCGTACGTGCACCTACTGTGCTGATGTAATCTGTAATTGGATGTTTTCCTAACTTGTAGTCTTTATCTTAACAGTGGAGCTGTTTATCTTGAGTATTGGTCCGTGACGAGTGAACAGAAATAATCATCATGATGAGCGGGCACGCGCTGTCTTCGTCCTCTTCGCTCCCAGAACACATGCGCCCATCTGTACGGCATGAGATGCAATAATTCTGATAGGCGTGAGTAACGAGTACGGAGAGAGAGAGATAAAGAAAGAGAAACAGAAAAATTATTGGCAAAAGAAAAATTGCTTGGCCAAGCGAAATTCGAACCCGCGTACCCAAGATCTGAAGACGGGCGTCTTAACCACTCGGCTTATCCAGGCACGCTAGTAGAGCATAGCATAGCCTTGCGTAGTATAGAGTAGCAAGGGGGGTTGGAAAGGGAAGGGAGTGTGAGGAGGAGAGATGTGGGGGTGTGGAGGAGTAAAGCATATCATAGAAAGAATGCGAGAGAGAGAGAAATAGAAAGACAGGCAGAAAGAAAAATAAAGTCTTCAAGTTTATTAAATGGTTCAGTTGAATTACATGGCAGGATGTCCCGAAGTTTTAGAGAAACTGCCAGGGGGAACCTCTTATGGCTTTATGAATGGGGTAATTACAAAAGTACAGCTAAGCATACGGGCGTGTGAGCAATAATGAACAAGCTTGATTAACAATATCAGAAATACGAATACATAACAAGGGTAATACTCACTATCGAAAAAAAAGCATGACATCGAAATAATCAAAAGCAAATTATAAAACAGGAATAAACATGAAGCAAGAATAATGAACAGCGCGACATGACAAGCGCAACTCGTTTCATTATCAGTGATATCAATTACACAAAAACAAATGTTAAATACGAAAATAGCACAGAAATATTTTGCTGTTAACAGTTAATTGCACAATACAGATGAGTTGATTAACTCCTGAACAGAATATTTCTTGCTGCGCGAGGCGAAAATATTCGAAAGGCAATGAATTCCAAATAGCTAGGCTAGTAAATATGGTTGAGCACATGCCGTAGTTTGTCCTTACGGCCGGCAAAAGAAGATTATTGCGCTAGGAAAACCGGGTGATATTGCTATTAGTGAAGTGTTGATGATCAATCCATGCAATGACTATGTCGTGCGTGATGAGCCTATATAGGCGACTATGACAGTAATTGTCTTAATGGAAGTATGTTAAGCTTAGGAAACAACGAGCTACAGTGCAAATAAAATGGGCTAAAAGTCATTAGTCTAACTGCTTGATTTTGAAGTCGCTGCAAACGTTCAATGTGCGCGAAATATGTGTTGGCCCAAGATGATACACAGTACGAAATATGGCTGTGAATATTGGCAAAATACAAAGAACGTATGATGTCAGGCGGAAAGTAAGTTCGTGTCTTGGTGATAACGTGGATTCCAAATGCAATCGCTTTAACGAGGCATGTCTACGGAACTTTTAGTTCAGCAGCCAAGATGACGCCAAGAGACCGCGCTTCACTGGAAATCTTTATGACGTAATCACCTATGTGAAGGGAAGGTGGTCTGTCAAGTGAAATTCGCGGGGAATGGAACACCATAGAGACGGCTTTAGTGATATTGATTTGCAGATGATTGTTTTGGCACCATGATGAGAGAGAATCAAAGAAAGAGAAAGAAAGGAAGATGGAAAGAGGAAGCAAGTGAGAAATAAAGAGAGAGAAAGAGAAAGAAAGATAGAAACGGAAAAAAAATAAAGGGAGAGAAAGAAAGAAATATAAATAGAGACAAAAGATGACATAAAATACAGAGAATAGCGAAAAATAGAGAAAGAGATTAAGAAAGATGAGAAACGAAGGAGGCCGCCCAGCTCCTCTCTTTCTTCAGGCTTGGCCCCACTAGTGCGAAATGGACTTTTTTTTTTTTAACTGTTTTTCAGTGGTAAGGGTGTTTGAATAATTGGCAACACCCCATGATATGGGTGTTCTGATTCGTGAAAATGACGTTTTGTTTGTGTGTGTGTGTGTGTGTGTGTGTGTGTGTGTGTGTGTGTGTGTGTGTGTGTGTGTGTGTGTGTGTGTGTGTGTGTGTGTGTGCGTGTGCGTGCGTGCGTGCGTGCGTGCACGTGCGTGCGTGCGTGCGTGCGCGTGTGTGTGGGGGGGGTGGGGTGGGGGGGGGTGTTTGTTATAGACACGGTAAAACCCCCCCTGAGAGGGTCGATTAGGTTTACTGTGTACAGAATTCAATTCAACTAATATTCAAAGCACGCAGCATTTTGCCAGTAACGCCACTTAGCACCAGTCTCGATAAATTTGAACTAGATTGAAGTTTCGTTTATCAGTCTTACATGATGTTTTTTTTTTCTTTATCCTCCCTTACATTCTGGAAACGAGATTTGTTTACACAATATAGACACTACAGTTTACAAGAAGCACTACAGTTTAATGTCCATAAACTATACTGTGCGAGCTGCGTTTTACTTGCTAATCGAACAGAATTAAACATTGCATAAGTCGAGGTAACAAATTTGCAACCGTTGATAAATTGGCTAATGAATATTGCACAAGAAAGAAAATATTGCATTGCATAAGTCGAGGTAACAAATTTGCAACCGTTGATAAATTGGCTAATGAATATTGCTCAAGAAAAAAAATATTTTTCATCATACTTGACGTCCGTCCCTGCATGCAGCATGTGTATGAAGCGGCAACACGCCGTCCAGCAAGAAGTAATGTTTCTCAGGTAGGAAAATTTCTTGCTTACAGTGAAAGGTTTCTGGCCGTGCTCGGGTATAGCAGCGGGTGCATGATCACAAATCGCACATGTCTTGCGTCCAATTTACATTCTCCTGTGAACGCATATAACCTCATGCAGTGCGTCTAATTTTATGGCACCCGAATACTGAACGTGAAGTCGTTTATTGAATTCTTTCTGCAAATTATTCAACACTGCATTATGGGAGGAATGAAAAAGAAAAGGTCAAAGATCTCGGTGCTATCAGAGCTTATCACTTGAAGCTTTACTTTAGGACGTTAATCACCAACATATATTAATATGGAGGAATCCTAGGAAGCGTATTTATTTCTTCATTAGGAAACATTTGTCTGAAATATTTACTAATGTAAGTAAACTGAAGGTTCATTTACGTACATTGCATGCTTTGGAGAACTCGTATCCGTCGGCAAACGGGACGAACTTTTTTAATTTTTTTTTTGTCTGGGAGAGGGGGGGGGGGGGGGCGTGCCGGTGATTGCGTTTTATCATTAAGGCTGTTGTGCGCTATCTACTATTATGTATTTGGTTATGTGACAAGTGGGTCATTTGGGGTTGATATTACTCAATATTCTAATATCGTGTACTTAGCTAACACGTGTTTGTGTTTAACTAGCAATGATATGCATATTTCTTCAAACCTCTCGTGCCGCAGTTACCTTCAAGCTAACAATGACACGTATGATTAGGCGCTACTATTCAACGTATCACCCAATCAGCCAGGTTTGATGGTTGACGGCTTGTCAGCTTACACTTATAGGTGGATGGAGTGAAAGTTATTAGGAGACGCATGTCCTGCACGAATAGCGGTGCACGTGATACAATGTACCGCGCCAATACTGATGTTTAGGCACTGCAGCTAACGCCGGCAGCAGTGCTCTTGTGACCAACTTTCTTTCGGCGGTTTCATCGCACATTAATGGATAGCTACCACTTGCAAGGCTTTTCCTGGTGATTTTTGTGTGTGCCTCTAGGGTTACTCTATACAGGGAAACTTTTCTCGCTTGTCATCAGTGCATTATCTTACTGCAGACAGTGGTTAAATGCGCGTTGCATGGGGACGAACGTTTTATGTCATGGCAGTGGTCGCCGCATTCTCACGTTGCTGTCCTTGGCCTATTGGTTACCTTTTGAGTACGCACTGTGTGTTGTAGTACGCATTTGTATACATTTACACATACATATGCGTACTAGAACATCCCAAACACAGAACAACAACCAACTGATCAATGTACACAATCGTCCGCATCCATCTGATACCCATGTTGTTTAAGTTGCGTATCCAGAGTGGCTTCATATTTCGTATAATGTGTCAAGTCATACTGGGAAGTTCGCGTCTTTCGGAGTTATATAGATGAACCATTGCGCCTAAATGTTCTAGTGGGGCGTCAAGCGAAGCACTATACACACTGCAATTGCGTTTTGGTTCTGTAGAAAAACTTAAGAAACCAGCACTTTTTTGTCAAACAGCACTGCGTATCGGACGCAAAAACGTGGGCGGACATACTGTATGTAGCAGGCACCGAGCAAAAGCAGAACACCGGCCTTCGGTATGCCAAGGGTAGCGTGTCTTCTTTTATTGCATTTTTTCGACTATGTCTGTGCCATGTTGTAGAGCAAAGATTAAAAGGAATATTTTGCGCTCTACTACCATTACCGCGCATTACGAGGATTACATCACGATGCTATATGCCGCTCTGTTGTTTTACCGTGTTTTCCTTCTTGTGCGCATGTCAAATATGAACTCTTTCATTGTCTTTGTTATAGCGGCTTAATATCGCAGCTTTGCTGGTCCACCAGAGTATACCATACCTACTCGCAGGCAAAGCACGTATTGTCTGCATTTCCACCATTTGCACAGTGTTTTTCCTTCGTTTCATCCCACCTGTCTGTCTCATCTTTCTGTGCCCTTTCCCCAATCCCCCCAGTGTAGGGTAGCCAACCGGTCGCTTTTCTGATTAATCTCCCTGCCTCTGTGTTTCCTTCCCTCCTCTACGCTGCTCTGTTTCGTTCCACTAAACACACTCAATGTACGTCTAAATGTTGCTGTTTTTTTCTGCTTTTCATTGTGGGCCTTCAGGTATATATTTGCGCACGTACCACGTCGATACCGCCCCGTTCGCCTATTACATAACACCCTCGTTGCAGCCGTGGCGTGTAGCACTATAGCGCCGCGATGCCTTCGAAAACCGCGTTTTTCTTATCCCGATTACAGGCTGGTTGACTGCCCTGCGGCTCTCGAAATAGCTGTCCGCTTCTTCGGATAAGGCCTATAGGCGTTTCATATGGACGACAAACTTTTTTTTTTTTTTTGCCGAACCTTCATGGATTTTCTGCGTGCCTGCGACCTGTGTGACAACATTTATTTCCAGCACTGGGTGATTGCTGAGAAGAAGTGTCACGCCTGTAGCACACCTTTGTTTCGATCCCGCTTAAGACGGGTGCCCGATGGCACTGTCCCCTATAGTTCGCACGCCGGGACGCGCCACTCGTTATTCTCTCCATCTCTCTCCCTGATGCCGGGCTGCAGCGTGTCGGTTATGCCATCGTGTTCGATCGTGCTGGGGCGGCCGAAGATGGGTTCGGGGCCTCATTCGCGTGCCGCCGTCGCATGCAAGTGCAGGGCCGTCCCAATTAATAAAAACAAAGGGGCTGCGCGTGTGGGGGGGGAGGGGGGGGGGGAGACAAAAGCGAAGTCAGGAGTGGTCGGGTCGAAACTCCCGGCGGGCTGCCTGCGAGGAACGGCGCGTTTAGGGCGGTGCCTCCCATTTGCCGCGCACCACAGCCGCTCATTATTGATTCGTGCGCGCGCAACCTAGGCGCCGCCCCCGCCCGCCATGGGCCCGCATAAATAATTACCGTCAAGACACATTCGAAAGCGCGACGTCGAAGGAAAGAGGGAGCGGTGGCACCGGGAGCGAAGAGGAAGACGCGGAGCACCCGCTCTTCTCCCTTCTCGTCACGCCTTGGAAGATGCTGGGCAACGTTAGGAGAGCGGGGGGCGGAGGATGCGGATCGTCCGTCTCTCTCTCCCTCGTCCCCGCGACTCCTGGCGCTCCCCGTTAGCCGCAATTGCACCGCGGCCTCGCGACAGGGCGCGCGCGAGAGACTCACCTGGCTGCTGCTGCTGCTCCTGCCGGCTGCTGGATCTCTCTCGAGTTCCCGGCCGCACCGGCGTCGCGCAGACTTCGCAGCGACGCTGGCGTGGCCGCGCGTGGCTCGTCCGTGTCTGGAGATCGGACGCTGCGCCGAAAGCGCGCGCACTGATCCCCCGCATCGAGGGGAGAAGAGGAAGCAAAAGTAGGTACAGGGGGGGAAAAAATGGGGAATTGGGGAAAGTGTCCGCTCGGCAAAACAACAATAAAGCGAGCCCACGCGCGCCACGCTCGTTCGCTCACAAAAGCTGGCGCCCGACGCGCGAGCACAAAAAAAAAGTCGGCAAAACAGAAATGAAGAAACAAACAAAAAAAAAAAAGGAACGCCCATAAAAAAGAACTGTCCTGCGCTGGAAGAGTGGGGTCACGTGGTTGCCAAGCTGCTTATAAGCGCTGCCGTCCTTCACTGTGTGTGTGTGTGTGTGTGTGTGTGTGTGTGTGTGTGTGTGTGTGTGTGTGTGTGTGTGTGTGTGTGTGTGTGTGTGTGTGTGTGTGTGTGCGTGCGCGTGTGTGCGTGTGTGCGCGCGCGCGCGCGTGTGTGTGCATGTGTGTGTGTGTGTGTGTGTGTGTGTGTGTGTGTGTGTGTGTGTGTGTGTGTGTGTGTGTGCGCGTGTGTGTGTGTGTGCGCGCGCGCGCGTGTGTGTGCATGTGTGTGTGTGTGTGTGTGTGTGTGTGTGTGTGTGTGTGTGTGTGTGTGTGTGTGTGTGTGTGTGTGTGTGTGTGTGTGTGTGTGAACGCACGCACTCACGCGTGAGAGGGACCATCCTGTAGCGTTGCGTGCGTGCAGCTATACCGGCCCGTGTCGGCTGTCCAAACCGCCGAGAGGCGGCGGCTCCGAACAAGGGGAAACCCCGCGAGGCATCGGGCAAAGCGGACGTGGTCAACACGCCGGCTTGCCGTAGGATTTGTTGGTCAGCTGGTCAGCGTGGCGACAGGGCTGTGGGCTTTGGCTGCTGACTTTTTTATGAGCTCCCGAGGCCATCGCAGGGCCGTCCGCGAACCGAAGAGGAAGCGCAACTCTTGTTTGGCGCAGGTCCGGCCCTCGCTTGACCACACCGTTGAGGTTTTCCCCCCCGGCCTTTGTATTTCCCCTACTTTTGTACCTCGTGCTCTTTTTTTCTTCTTCTCTCTGCTCTGTTCAGGCGTCTGGACAAAAGCCCTTGATAAGCTCCGCACGTCTAGGAGACTCTTCTCGAGTGTAAATTCTCGGTGATGTGTCTGTTGTTATATGCTGACCGCTGTAATTTCTGCTATACCGTGCACTAAAGCTTGCACTGCTCATTTGTTCTCTAGCGAAGTGGAAAATGACAGAGCCTTACTTTCTTTGGTTCTCACTCTTGCTTTAATTGAAATGTGTGTACTCCGAAAGCAATGCCAAGGGCCCTTTCTTAACCTTGAAATCGCATTCGCGTGGCAGTAAGCAATGTTATTCAACAGGTTTTCCTTATAGTTTGGCTGAATTGTTTGAATTATTCTCGAGAAACACTTCAAGAAACACGAAAAAAAAAACAGCAGCTATATTTCTCCTTGTGACGCATGTACGGTTCGAATTCTTCTAAGGCACGAATTCGGGACGATATCTGTGCTCGTGATTGTATACTTCTTGATCTTATTTTATAGGCGTAAACCTTCAAGGCCATATATACTGCTGACGGCTGTTTTCCTTATACAGCTCGGCTACAGCCGCATGCTTGCTTTTCTTCCATTTGCATATGGCGGTCGTGTTGGCTGCGTGGCGAGCGCTTTTACGCCGCGGCGCCTTCATAGATCGACCGGCGATTGGGGAAAAAACTCGGAGCAAAGCCGGCAGCGTCCACTGGTTTCGCCGCATCACTGCGGGCAGGCCCCCTTTTTGAACTCTGCACGGCACTCGGAGGTCGAGTCAAGGACCGCTATGACGGGTCAAGTGCGGCCTCTTTGTGCCGCGAGTCAGCTGCATGCCCTCCGCCGCTGCGTCTGCCGAGACCGTTCGTCTCCATGCAGGCGCCGCGTGGCGCGCGTGCACGCATCTGGCAACGCGGGAGGCTGTGGAGCGGCGCATCTGCGAGCAGGGGTCACCGTCCCGCTCTTGCGAAGTTCGCAACCTCCCCCCCTCCTTCTCTCTCGTTTACAACCCCCCTCTCCCTTTCAGTCCCGTCCTTCGCACCTCCCTGTCCCTACCAACCCCGTCTCGGAATATAACAGACTGATTTCCTTTAAAAAAAGAATGGTAGGTCGAGGGTTACGTGGCGTCGCTCACAAAGACATTTCCCCGTATACGTGGCGGGAGTAAAGGCTCTAACGCATCCCGACTCCAATCAGAATATATATAAGCAGAAATAAAAAGCGCCGAACTATGGCATAAAGGTAGTGAATAGTTTCCGGTGCCACCACTCAGCTATACACGAGCCCAACGTAGTTTTTCCCTGTTATCCCGATACACGGGGCTTTTTTTGGGGGGGAAAAAATAGAGCCACGAGACGCGCGCACGATTTTGGAGACAGCCTGCGCGTGCCGCGACCTCAGTCGCGCTCGCTCGCGCGCCTCGGGTTCGTACCTGGTGGCGCAAGCGTGCATCTCGTCAGGTTGTGCGGTGTCTTTCATTCATCTTTTTTTTATTATTATTATTATTATTATTATTCCTTGTATCTTGTGGATTCCGATCGCATATACATTTGTATTTTTCGCGCCGCCTAAAATGGTTAGAGCGTGTACGTCTCCGTTATAAAAAAAAATTTTTTTCGGAGCTGTTCCTGAGCGAACGTTTTGAAGCAGCATATCTATAGTAGCTCGGTGCTGTGAACGCCTTGACGGCTGCCAGTCTTTCCTCTCTGCCGAAATTAGGTGAGTTGTCCTACAGTTTTGATATGACAGATACGATTTGGCTGTAAGGCGCATGGCCAGTGATTCACGCTTGAGAACCACGAAGCCTCTACGTTGTATGGCATGCTCGGTACACTATTGTTGAGTGGTATGCTCGTAAGCTTAATGCTGGCCTAACTTTGTTTTAGAAATTATGTTTTCGAACGTCAGCAGTATTTGTCAGACGTTCCAGCGACGACTGCGTGATCACTAACACTTTTTTCAGGGCAAAGTTCGCAACTAGGGCAGACAAAAGGAAACGCTCATTCGGATCATTTGGTGACCAAATTGACAAATATCCACTAATTACCTTTTCATTTTTAAATTGCGCTGGCTAATTCCTATTTTACATTAGTAGCTATTCGTATATCTCATAACTAACTTCTTTTTTTTTTAATTGATGCGAAACCTTCATCTAAAACGCTCTCGCACGAACACTTCCTGCTCACTTATGTCGAAAAGCCGAAACTCCACGCCCGCTTCAGAAGTCCACGCAACCACACCCTAGCATTACGTGACATGGTGACGTGATGGGATAGGTGACATCTCATGGTGCGCCGGCGAGAGCTCTAAGTTTATCTATGCAAGGCGACCTTGGCTGACGACCGGCTGTTGGTTTGTGCTTGTCGCGTAAAACAAAACAAAAAAAAAAAAGGTAGTCAGTATAGTGCATGGTCAAG
>JALIZH010032945.1:11767500-11810000 GCA_030522465.1 Rhipicephalus appendiculatus | reverse complement strand
GTATGCAGTGTCAACGCTCTCCACACAGCAGAGTCAGACTACACGCATTAAATATTTCATTTTGATTTTAAAGTTTTCGCCGCTGAGCATCTGCAAGCCAGCTCCACTGCAATGGGCATTATCCCGACGAGTCAAGTCAGCTCCGAGTTCGCGAGCTCTGCGTCCGTCATGCAGCCTAAATCGCAGAAATCACTCTCAGGATCCCTGGACGACAATTCACTCATCGTTGTTTACGTGCACCACGAGCAGATGACAGATTTTCCGTTAGTACGTCGCCAGTTGCTCTTCCCGTGACGTCGGGCAGCTTTGATACGTCACTGAGAAGCCACCCCCTCGATACCGAAACCGAAATTGCTGTTTTATGGTAGCGGTATTAAAAATATATCCAATGCATTCCCATGCACTACGACACTTTTTATAAGTTTCTCGACACCAGTACTTTCATTTAGAGCAACAATCCGAAAATTCTTAAAATTCGTGTCAGTACTCCTTTAAAGTTAGGCTGCACAACCGATCTATACATCGATGGTAGGGTCGTTGCTTCCATGAAGCCTTTACAATTGACTGTGTATTGAAATCGTCGTTACATAAGTTCAGGCCGTTATCTGCCCCTTGGTTAAACTTGTGGTCAGGCAAACGACTCAAGTGGAGCAGTTTGCTTCAGAATCATCGTAACGTATCATTGCGTCTCTTTTCTATTTGAAGTTTCGCAATCTTATATCATAGGGAAGCTTGTGGAAACAGGCTGAATTGCGAAGTGGAAAAGTTCATGTTCATGAATGGCTGCGTGCCGTTGAATCTTGCTGGCTGTCGCTGTAGCATCAAGAAAATAATGAATTAAGTTAGAGTAATGTCGAAAGTACGGTGGGCGAAAGCAGACAAAGATGTTAAGAACTAGAAGCTGTAATACAATGCCTGTGTTGCGTTTCTTCTTTACATCTTTGCTTACTCGCTGTACTTTCTGCTTGATCGGGTTGCCTGATAGAATTCTGTCTGCGCACTGTTTTCTTCTATACCAATTTTCGTGCTGTATATAATACATTGCGGGACAGTTACACGCACTATCCGAATTTCGATTTTTTTCGCTCAAGTGTCCTTCGTCTTGTACCATTGCTAAATACCAACAAGTCACCATTTGCAGACATCGTAAATAGAAACATACCTCAAGGTAGACAAAATTTCTCGGTGATAAGTTTATATCATGAAGCCAACAGATAACGAATGCTAGTTCGGTCCGCACCTCGGCGAGATGTTTTTCGTCCGCCTTAATTCAGTTTCCTCTTGCGTCACTTCAATAAAACCTAACCACGACCCAATGCTTTCCTTGGCTGCATTATCTGTGGCCTTCATGCGCTTTTGTCTAACGATACGGGCCTTTCTAACCACTCGCCTTCTTTCGTTCCATGACAAATTTGTACGATATGTTCGCTTCTCGTTTAATTTTTAAAACAAAAACTTTACTGGCCTAGTCGAGCGAGTATCGCTGTGTATCTCCGCGTGGCCTTGAAGCGGAGAACGGATACCCCGTGACATGCCGCGCGAAATTTAGTTGTGGCGTCGCACTTGTGCACGTGCCAACAGCGAACACGTTCGTCGGCTCGTCTGTCTACCTCTCCGAATGACCTTCCTCAGCGTCGAAGTGAAAACGCAAGGAGCGCGCGCACCTTGCAGGCAGGGGAAGCACAAGGAACATAAATATTCTGGCAGTGTTGGAATAATACAACAGTATATTCCTAAACATGTTCTGTGAATATAGAAGCAAGTCTCAAATATTTTCTCCTGTCTACCCAAAGTAAACTGTAAATCTTGTCTGGACTCACTTCTGTTTGTAAAAAAAAGAAGAAAAAAAAAGAGAGTAAGCATTTTTTTTTTTTTTTTTTGTTGCAACGTTCGGTCGGCGTAATGCATACCGTTCAGAATTGGACATTTGGTTATCAACTGAGCATCCTGCAAATGAGGAACGGTAAAATGGTCGTATATATAGGCATACCTGCCAACTTAGCAGCTTGAAAATTCAGGAGACCATAGTGGGGAAGGGGGGGGGGGAGGGGGGGAGGGGGGGGTTTCATATCGGAAATTACCTACTGAGACATTGGCGACCCGCTGTCATTGCTTCCGTCCACTTCGATTGCGAAGGCACGGCGTTTCAGAGCCTCCACCATTGTGTTTTCGGCATCTGCAGCCATTTCCCCGATGATGGCAGTTGTTTTCCTACGTCCGCACCCGTACCGCTTCGGGTCCTCCCACTTCGGGAACATTTTCTGAAAGAACGGTCCTGCGTGACCATTAACGCTTAGCAGCAAGTTGTGTTCCACAACAAATCCCGTGTGCAGGCATTCTGCTCGGATCGCACTGTCTTCGCAGCTCTTTTGGAAGAAACTTGCGATGTTGCCCTGCCCTTCCGCAGCACGAACGCAGTTCTGATGCTTCTGTGAAGCGATGTGCACCTTTATGTCAGCCTTGCCGCCGTGCCAAACGCTTACATATCACAGGCACACGTGGTACAGAATTCGTACTTGTCACCTTTCTGCGAAGCCACAAAGCACGGAAACTCAGCTGCGTATGAGTCCAGAAACCATCGCAAGTACTTCTTTGCTTTCGACACCGCCATCGATTTTCCAGCTCGGGGAAACACGCAACCCCCACAACCACGTAACAAACACAACTGACGCCTAGGCATGCGGCGTAGGCCCATGGTACAAAATGCGGGGGCCACACAGACAGACGCAAGAGTTGTGGTACCTTTCCCAACGCTTCCTTTTGATACGGTGGCGAGCGAGTCTCGCGGCCGCCGGCCTTCGCCCAGATGCGTGTTACTACAGTGCCTAGAATATACTTAGCGGTACTCTACGGTATGGTTACAATGAACCTGAAGTGTCGCGGCGAGTGCTCTTCCGCAGCACCGCAACTGTCGCAGCAAGAAAGGCTGACGAGCGCGCGTTATTAAAAAAAGAAAAGAAAAAAAGAACGCCTCTGCTATGGCGGCCACTTTTCGGGAGATTCGAGATAGCATTCGTACAATCGGGAGATCAGGTCAAAATTCGGGAGTCTCCCGGACAATTCGGGAGAGTTGGCAGGTATGTATAGGGCACAATCGTAATAACAGTGCAACACGTCGCTTGATGAACATTTGTAGTGCAACGTTCGTTCAGGGAATAAAGCGAGAACTGCAGGTGCAAGCACAGCGCATGTTTATAAACGGATGCGGACGTAGACATGGCCGTCCAAATAGAAGTTATCTTGCCTAAACGATAAAAGTAGTAAGACATTTAATGCCAGTGCTTATAATGATAGTGCTTATTTAATGCCAAAATTATTGAGCATGAATTACTATATCGCCGTAATCGCGGTCCCCATGCCGCAGAAACCTTCGTAACAGTCAGAACATGAGCTGGTCCTTATTCCCAAAGTCTCCAGCAAACTGTTGACATGTATAACATATTCGAAGCGAACATTCGACAACTCCGAACGGTAAATCCGTCATTCGAATGCTACATCGATCGAAATACTGAAGACTGTATTGATTCGTACTAGAAGTTTCTGGTATTCGCACATATCTAAAAAAAAAGATTAATTATGCTACGAAAATAATTAAAAATTAAAGTTGCTTTAGTGATAAAAATTATAACTATCCTAATTCAGCAAGAGATTGAGGAACGCGGTCGAGGAACAAAACGCAATTGGTGGGAGGGACCCGTATCGTCCGTACGGCAACGGATGTCCCTCGCGTTCGTTCTGATTTGAGCGTATGTATGTATGTATGTATGTATGTATGTATGTATGTATGTATGTATGTATGTATGTAGGTATGTATGTATGTATATATGTATGTATGTATGTACGTACGTACGTATGTATGTGTGTTTGTATGTATGTATGTATGTATGTATGTATGTATGTATGTATGTATGTATGTACAGGGGGGGGGGGGGGGTCAAAAGTTTCCAGGCCACGCTGCCATAGGAATACATGGCCCCCCCTGTACATCTCTTGACCCCCCCCCCCCCCCCCCTCTGTACATCTGAGAGTGTCAACTATAACGGCGCTCGTGTCTGTTGCGGTGGCAGATCGTCTATTGCAGGCATTGCGTATAGCCTCAGGTAATAGATTTTAGCATCTGGCAACCAACAATTGAATCAACATGTACTGTATGTATGTATACCTTAAGACGTCGAGGCTGCTATAGAGTCAGCGCGATGCATCTGAAATGATGTGCTGTTTTAATTAATGGTCTTCTTTAGTGTTGGTAGGTACAGTGCCAGTGCATTGCGAAAAGTGTGAGAGAACAGATATTCCATAACTGTAGTGTATTATGATCACCTGTGCCGCATGGAGCGTGCCACCGAACAGGAGAACGCCGAAATATGCATTGGGATGTCCATATTCGTAACACGAAAATGCATGAAAATGAATTGGCTATGAAGGGTGGCCGATTTTTCCACATTTGATATCTTCAGCAGAATGCGTGTGTGTGAAAACCTTTTGCACAACAACTGTTTGTCACGGGAAATGGTTGAACAGAGAATGTCGCTGGTGCCAACGTTTGAACAACATTTGTAATGTTAAGGATGCGATTTGCCGAGGCAACTGGTTCAATGGGGAACAGCTCTGAGTGAGGAGAGTATCGCGAGTTCAGCTCCGGCTTACAACCCTTCGTGTACACTCGCCTATTTCGATTTCTGTTGAATGTGCTCCGTAGAGGGGTTTTGTCTAATACCGGTGTCACACGGGCACTTTTGATCCCGATCAGGGCCAATCCGCATTAGGCTCTAACCTGCTCAGGTGCTGCTACACGGTCACATTTAATCGTGATAAGGCCAGATCGTGATCAAGACGATCGCGATCTGCCTCCGTGATCGCAGTTTGGCTGACGTCTGCGCCAAACTCGATCCGGATTAGGCTCTACCGTGTAGCAGCAACCAACTTGTTATCGCGATCAAGACGTCCGATCCGGATCGGCCCTAATCGCGATCGAAAGTGCCCGTGTGACACTGGTATAAGATGAGCTGCGTTATTTTTTTTATTACATTATCTTGCCGCATTTTCTTATGTTGTGCCATCAAGGGCCTTGCAAAAGAAAAGAAAGAAAAAGTCGTGGAGATTATGTACTTGAATCATTCAGTAATTACTTCTGGTGGGAAAAGCTACTTCTGTCATGAAAAAAAAAAAGGCTGATTGCTTAAGCTTGCGCGCTAACCAGTCCAAGTAGCCGCATTCAAAAAGCACATCCTTCACTTCAGGCACATCTGTCGTTTTAACAACGTCGTCCAGAATACCTAAGATTGCCACAGTGTATAAGCTTTCTGCTTCTGTAGCTTTTTTCGACAGGCGCTTTATGTCTTGGAATAGCAAATTAGTAGGACCATCTCCGCAAGTCTAATAGCGCTTAGTTTTTTCTTTTTTTTTTTATCGTTTTCGTATGATTGCGCAAGAGGTGATCACCGTATTTTCTACGTTATCGCCTTTTTTTCTTGTCCCTTAAAAGCCACGTGGCTATATTTTGAAGTGCATTATGTATATTGAAGTATTTTTTTAATTATGACTTGTCGACAAGTCTGCTGTCAATACTGAACGAATTCACTATGAAGACTCACGTAGATGCTGGACTTCGCGTTCAATTATGAACGACATTAACTGCTACAATAACATGGTTTTCAAGGTGTCCGCTTCTTCTGAGGCAGTACATGGCGGAATTCTTTTTTCACATGGCTAAGCTATTCCTAAATTGAGACAGTCGGCGTTTGATTCAGTATCATGTATGAAAACAACTGTCTGAGAAAATTGCCTGTGGAACACTACTATATTCACTCCTCATAAGGTTATCGGTTTATACTGTAGTGCCGGCCAGCGTGGTCAGTATACTTCATTCCAATTTACTTCTCTTTTATATAGCTAGTTTCAGCAAAAGAAAACTCTTCATGCTGCTGTAGACGTCGTCCTAGCAAAGATACTTGGAGACGTGAAAAAAATGGCGCTAGGAAATCAATGGCTCTTTTTTTTTTTTTTCTAGGTAATTCGGTGGGCATTTGTTTGTAGATCCAACGTTCGCGCATACGGTGTCTGCAGCGTCACCTATGGCAGATAAGAATAATGCGCGGGCACGTCCTCGGAGTGTGAAGATCCGCAATCCTATGTAGTGGAGCTCTGCGGCGAGTCTTTTGCATTCTGGTGCGGTTGCGCACAAGCGGGGCGGAATGCGTCTCCGAATCGAGAAACGCCGGGGAAGACGTGCGCCGCGGCCGAGGTTCGTCTTCAACATCCGCGCGCCGTGGTTGACGGTGAGCTCGGCCTAAGTGCACGAGCACGAAAAAAGATGGGGGGGGCTCCGCGGGGAGGACATACCCGAGGAAAGCGAGGTTGCAGGGGAGGCACACACAAAGGCGCGCGTGTGCGGCTTGCCTCTGGGTGGTCATTAGGCCTAGGCGAAGCATTTCTGCATCTCGGGCAGAAAACAAGCGCACGACGCAGAATAGGGAAGACGGGAGGGCCCCAAGACGACGCCAGCGGCAAGAAGAAGGGCGCCCAGCCAGGAACGAGCGCCGAGGAGTAGGAATTTAATAAGCGATTTCTGCTCCTCCATGGCTGGCTGCGCGCCCTCGTGCTCGGCTTGCCGCGGGCCCCCCGCCGCAGTGCCTCCCTTCTCCGGGATGCATCCGCTGCGGCCTCGCTGCTTCTTCCTGCGCCAGCGAGGTTTCTTTTACATGCTAATAAACAAGCGCCGAAGCGGAGGGAGGTGACCGGAAGCCTCGTTTTCGACCCCCTCTTGGCGGCAGCGTCGCGCTGGGCTGCCCAGGCCCCGGCAGCTACGCACACGTATCGATCTCGCGACGTGATCAATCAATCAGGGTTCCCGGAGTCCGTCCCGAACGTCCGGCAACCATTACCGATGCGCCAAGGGTGAAAGAGGCTGCGCTGCTGGAGAAGCGCGGGATGGGAAGGACGCGGTCCGCTAATGATGGCGCATTTTAAAAGGCTCGCTTTCTTATCGCTTGCGCTGTCCTCTCTCCCCGTGGTCCTCGCTCCCTTTTTTTTTTTTCACTTTTTCTTTAGTTCCTTTTTTTTCTCTCTCTTTTACGTCATCAAGCGCTGTGGCTTCGCGTCGCTGCGTTGCCTGGACCTTTCCTGTCGCTTTGCTCGACGTTACTGCGTTCTTCCTTTTTATTCTTTTTTTTACCCCAACCGCACCCCCTTTCCTCATCCCGTATGCGGCCTATCCCTGCTCTCGTTTTTAACCGTATAGCTCATACGTCTTAGGTGCCTCGTGCACTGGCGACATGTTTGTCAATATAGCCGCTCGCGGCGGGGGGCCTTCTAGGGGTCGTTATATAGGCTGCGGTGCAAGTTCAAAAGAAGCTGTCGGATCCAGGCTGTGTTGGGTATCTTGTGCTTCTTCTTTTTAGATTTCACGCAGCGCAGCATGCTGCTTCCCTTCCTTTGCTTTGCGCGCAGGGCAGGAACGCTGAGGTGGTGATATCACTGTGGTACACACCGTCGTCATGTCCAGTATATAAAGTGTGCGATGTATGTGCAGAGTAACATAACGTTTTTCCCATAATGACGTGATGAAAATGGGCGTGCCTGAGATCATATATCAGTTAAACCTAAGACTTCACCGATAATATAATAATTGTTGGGGTTTTACGTACCAAAACCACCATATGATTATGAGGGGCGCCGTAGTGGAGGGCTCCGGAAATTTCGGCCACCAGGGGTTCTTTAACGTGCACCTAAATCTAGGTACACGGGCCTCAAGGATTTCGCCTCCATCGAAATGCGGCCTTCGCGGCCGGTATTCGATCCCGCGATCTTCGGGTCAGCGTTCGAGCACCATAACCACTAAGACCACCGTGGCGGCTGTGACTTCACTGAGCATCACTGATTATTGTTTTCCATCTGTGTGCGTGAAGCTGTTTGCTGGTCAAACACAGCTCAATATAACCCTATCGGGGCGTTTGGGATGGAACGTTACGTTCATTAGCGCTCATGGTTTCTTCGCTGAAGCATCGAAAAGAAAGTGCTGTGTGCAACGTCTTGCTGGTTTGCGGGAAAGACAACAAACCAATCATCTGGTGCGTCGGTCCCTTTTCACAAGGATAAATTCACCTTTTGTCCTGCCCGTCATACGATCGAAACACTTTGCAGAGCGACTGGCCTCCAGCATCGACTATGCAAACTATAAGAATTCCCTGCAGCCGCGTTTCTTGCAGTTTACCGATCTCATTGACTGCTTCATGCCGATTCCGACTGTCTTATCTAGCTCCTGTACGCCTCTTGTTTTTCTGTTCCCGATTTTTCAGCATGGTTAACCGCCACAGCCCGGTCTCACTTCCGTATGTCTTTTTTTTTTTCTGTTTTGAATAGACTGATCTAACCAATAGGACACGCTGCATGTCAGCACTCGCATATCTTGAATGTCTTTTTTACATTATAAATCATGTCACCTGAGTTCAATGTTTTATCTCCTGTAAGTTCTTATCTCTCACGTTGACTTTAGCACCTATAGGAGCTAGTCGTTAGGTGCACTTCTTATTGTAGTGCTACTGTGGAGAAATAGTTATCATGTGGTTTAACTTTGCATGTTTTGCTTTAATCCAAATAGAATTGACTCAATTCCCACTGTGACGGTCAACGCAATGGACACTCGCCGCGCTCGCAGCCATAGCCTATATGTTTTTCGCACGCATGGTATAGTGTAGAAACGCCTTCGTTGCTTGGTTTCATATTACTGTTCCGATGATGTCAAGGTGCTTTTTATGGGACATATAACGGCAACAACACCAGTGGTTTGCGGCCGTATATCCATGAGAAGTGTACGAATATTCTTAACAAAGGGAGATGTAAAAATGATATAAAAATTATTGGGGTTTTACGTCCCAAAGCCAGGATTGGATTATGACACCATAGTGACCTTCACGTCAGCAGTCGAGCACCATAACTACCGTGGCGGGTAACAAAGGAGAGAGGCTTGGATAAAACCATATATCTATGATATATCTCTTTGGAGTGACCAGTTACTACAGATTCGAAGTACAGCGGTGATACCCTGTTTTCATACCATAGCAGTGATACCATAACAATGATACTCCGGTTTCAAATAAACACACGTACAAACACGACAGACGCAGTACACTCTAAAAAAAAAGCTGTTCTTTCACTCTCATTTGCTACACATGCGGCTCTCCCATGTATCGCTCTCTTTAAAAAGGAACGCTAACTCTCTGTAGAAGAGACGCACGACTCTGCAAAAGAGAGTTAACGTTCCCTTTCAAAGAGAGTCGTACATCCCACGATTCTCCTAAAGAGAGTCAGCGTGCCTTTCTAAAGGGAGTTATATATGGGAGAGTCACATGTGTAGCAAAGAAGAGTCAAAGGACACCTTTCTCTCTTATAGTGTACACAGCAAAAGCTCACCGTCTAAAGCAAACACATAAACAGCCGAGATAATAGATAAAAGATGTTGAGACGCGCGCACTTAGCAACCATAATCGGTTCGCTTATACGACTTTGAGGTACCTGTAAACCTGTCAATTGCAGTCACTGTGAATTAGAAGTACATTTGTGCATACTCACAGGTTGCGGTTGGACGCAGTGTCAGGGCGCACCGTTTCTTTAGTTCTATCGCAACATCTGCAACCGTGAAAACCGAAAGTGCGCCCGTTCTTGTTAAACAGACCTGGTGACTTCTATTCAGAAGTCACCTGGTCGCATTGTTTGTTGCACACTGGACGCAATGTTCGTTCTCCGAACAACGAACAGTGCGCGCAGTGTCTTGTCTTTCTAATAATTCGCAAAATTTTGGTTGATCTTCGTTATATGCAGTTTCCTTTTGCAAAACGATGATCGAGAATTTTACGTCGGCATAACGCTATATACACACAGGTGCCAGGCATTGCTAAAAGTTTCACCGGTGGATTTCTGCAAGAGCTCGGTATGGTTATGTTCGTGAGGACAGCTCGAATTTCTCCAGAGTCAACTGAGATTTAGTTGCTCGGTCCGACAAACTTATTCATTCGCTCAGTAACGTCCGAAATAAGCTGGGCTGTGTCAAATTACGCTATACCAGGATCATGCCGTGCCCTTTCGACGTACTACTGTTATTACCGTGGCTTGATTATTACTTGTAAAAATGGCTGATTGGCCGAGTTGGGGATTCATGATACTTGAAATACGAGCGCGTAACAAAAAACAGGGACGTAAGCAGACAAGGACGTGCTTGTCCTTGTCAGCTTACGTCCATGTTTTTGTGACGCGCTCGTATTTCAAGTATCAAATTTATTATTACCCCAGCTTACTACTGCTTCTTACATTTTACTATACTACTACTACTACTACTACTAATGCTACTACTACTACTACTACTACTACTACTACTAATGCTACTACTACTACTACTACTACTACTACTACTACTACTACTACTACTACTACTACTAATGCTACTACCGCCACCAGTGCATTGCCGTACCATAAATGATATGCTTTGGTTGCACATTATTGCATCTCGACTTAAATGAGGCTCACTTTATAGTGTTCAGCAGGCGAGTTATCGAGAGCGGAGGTGACGTATCGCCTCCCTCTGTACGCTGAGCACGTTATGCCATGTCCAGCGCCAGCCACCACGATTCGTACTGCATGATGTCACAGCGACCCGGGCGCGCGAGCAGCGTGGCGCCACTGGCGCATTCGCGGCTCCAATCTGGCCATGCGGCAGCGGCACCTTGGCGCTCCAAAGCAGAGCCGGCTACCGCGCCTACTGCCGTAATGCAGAGCTTTTTAAATGGCGGGCCTTTTGCGAGGAGTTGAGCGAAGAAAAATCATTATTCTCCTTTTTTGCCCGGAATGGCATTTTTCTTGCCCATATCCCCGTCTACCCACCCTCCCACACACTTACATAAACAAAATACATACTATACCCGCGACTTTCTTTTTTCGATTTTTATTTTTATCGTTTATCGCCAGCCTAGAATCTTTTCTTATCATTGGAGCTCCCTTTTCTCCTTTCGGTGCATGCAGGCGTGTAAAAAAATGGACGTGCGAGGGACGGGAATGTGGTGGTGCTCCTTTGTGCGTCGCTCCCTTCCCTTTCCCGCTCTTAATGACAGCGTCTCGGGGCAGCGGTGGTGGCCGGTCATTCCCGCTCGGAGCCTTTTTTTTCCTTTTCTCAACTCGCCATCACCTCACCCCCCACCTCGGCGCTCTCATCACAGCCGCGTCGCTGCTCCCCGCAGCATCCTCTTTCCTCCACTCTCCTGATTATACGTATGTACATATCTTTCTTCGCCTCCGCTGAGGATACTTCCCCGGGTTTTTTGCTCCTGTCGCGGGGCTCCATCGAGAGGGAAGGGGGGGCACGCAAGTTGAGGAGCGTCTTTAAACGAAGACGACAGGCGAAGGAAGTTGCCTCTCCCACCTCTGGCCAGCCGGAAAGAAAGAAGGTATAAGTAATAAGAGGCACCGAGCGGCAAGAACAAACGAGAAATTCTTTAAGATTCTCCCGCCGCCGTTCGCCCACCGCCCCCCTTCTTTTTTTCTTTCTTCATTTTTTTTTTCACCCTCAAACTCGCTATTCCTTCCCCTCTGGCCGCACATACGCACATCTCGCTGCCCCTCGCTGTGCCATCGCTCGGAATCGATCGACGTCTCCTGGACTTGCGAGATTTTATTTTCCCTTGTCCCACGAGCGCGCGCGCGCGCTCGCATTTGTGTGCGTATTTTCTTCGCTCTAAAGTCCGCATTTTCTTTCCTTCTCTCCCTTTTCCATATCCTGTGCTCCGTCCTTCGTGTTACACACTCTTGTGTATTTGTAAATAGGCGGGGGAGACCCCGGGACTTGGTTCTCTTTCCTCTTCCCCGTGAATCCCCCCGGAATCCTTCTTCTTGCCCCCCCCCCCCCCCCCCTCCCTCCACCGCCCCCCCCAACCCATCCGCTGGCGACTAAACAAGAAAATTTCGCCTCTCGCCGACGTGCCGTATTTGTTCGTTCGGCGCGCGCTCTCTTGGCACGCGCCCTGCCTCCGCTGGTGGCGGCGTCTTCCTCCGCCTTCATTCCGGCGCTGCGAGATTAAAGGAGCTGCAACGAACAAACAACAAGAGCAGCGCGCAAAATCGACGGGAGACGCGCTTCCAGAGTGGAAACGGAGATAGATACAGACTCGCGCGCAGATGCGTGCGCCGCGGAAGAGAAATGAAAGGACAAAAAAAAAAAAAAGAAATAGAATGAGGGGGGCGATGCAAAGGAGGAGCGCAGCGAACTGTGCCCCGAGCCTCGAAACAAGAAAGGCGGAAAGAGCGCGCCCTGAAATCGGCGGCTGCGGCGGCCTCCCATTGGCTCATCCCAAGGTGGCGAGGAATTTGCATGTAGCACGCCCCTTCCCCTCCTCCGCCCTCCGGCGCTTAATTTTTTGAGCAGGCGCACTTTCGCCCCCCTCACTCTCTTTTTTGGACGCGCGCGGCGCGCGCGCCTCGGGCTTTAATTTTATGAAACTTCGTACCGAGCGGCGAGGAGAAGCGACCCTTCTCCGCAGTAGCCGTCATCATCATCAGCCGCCGTTTCCTTCTCGCGCTCGTCGCCCTCGGCACATCGGCGTTTTTGTTTCCGCGGCCGGCTTGTCTCTCTGCAGAAGGAGGAATTTGAATAGTGGAACGAAGGGGGCGCAAGGCGACGGCGGCCACCGGAGGATGGAGCCAAATGGATGCGGAGCAAAGGGGGGGGCTCCAAGGCGACCGAGTCCCTCTCCTTGCCCCGCGGCTGCTCTCACCTCCCGGCAGGCCTTCCCTCTCCCCGCCGCGCTTTGCCTGCTGGTTGTTTGAGGCCACCGTTGTTACTCAAAAGTTTAAAAGCGTCGCTAGCTGGCAACAATGGTGGCCAGCGACGGTCCAGGCGAAGGAAGGCAATCGATACATTTCGCGTTTTAAGCGGATGGAAAAGAAAGGAGGTGAGCGAGCACTGGGCGAACGGAGACAGCTCCTTAGGCAATGGCGGATACTACTGCATGGGCTGCCCGCATTTTTTTCTTTACCCCCCATTTTGCAAAATGGCCGATCTTCGTTGCAGATCAGGCACGATGTCTTGCGTCGTACGGTTGCGTTCGTGACAGTCGTATTGCTGGGGCAGTCAGGGGACCTCGTTCTTTAGGTTCTGGTTCAACCTGTCTGCAGTGGTCATTCATTGTTCGAGGCTGCCAGTTCTTCGTGTACAGGTCGTGCCGTTCCTGTAGGCACCTTGGCTGCAAGTTTGTTTGTTTGTTTGTTTGTTTGTTTGTTTGTTTGTTTGTTTGTTTGTTTGTTTGTTTGTTTGTTTGTTTGTTTGTACCGCTTGTCTTTCAGTTAGAAAAAGCAGGCTATCAATCAGATGATATATACTAATGCTGAAGGTTCCTGAAAAACTATCATTCTTAACACGGAAGTGGTGGCATGGGAGGAAAGTTTACACAGTGGTCATTATGGAAGTTGGGAGCTCAATACACGAAACGTGCGCTCTCTACTTCCCAGCCCATAATAATATTGTATCTCTCAATAATATATGGACAGAGGAAGAAACAAAGCTCTACTTCTTCTGTGTCTATTGTGTGTCAGCTTTGGAGAATACGCCGTCGAGGTGTGAAGACTACGGCCATGTCATGGCTGTCGTCATCTCCTTTGCGTCGCACCAAATCAGTGATATTAAGGTTTCCGACCCCCATCTACAGGAAGCCACGCAATCTCGCCCCATGGAAGTCGTTAGTGTCAAAGAATAGACCAAAAACTATATCCTTAAAGCGGTGTATACTTGCCGTTTGACGTCGTTGAGATCAGATCACGTAACTTGCATTCCGCTTTGTGCATTACGACAAAGTGCTGACATTGCTGCCCACTTTTTCTTATCCTGGAACCGTTTTCATGTGCGATTACGCTTCCACATACCTGCCGTGGTAGCTTAGCTGGTAAGGTTCTTGCCCTGGTAAGCTCGAGAATGTGGGTTCGTTTCCCAGCCATGGTGGCTTTATGTGCACGTTAAGGAACCCTTGGGGGTCAAAATTAACCCGGAGTCCCCCCACTACGACGTGCCTCATAATCACATCGTGTCTGTGACGCGTAAAAACCCAGCTATTACTTTATTAATATGATCACGCTTCGAAACCATGTATATGTTGTATGCCAAGTGAAACATTTACGATATTGATATAATACGACAACACATAACAGCCACATGTCTCCTTCGCTACGGCGCGGCATGCAGCTCTGCGACACGCAATCTGTCTTTCTTTTCAAGGTGCCACAGTGCATGCGCACTTCCCCTAGCGGAAGAAGCGCGAAACAGTTTGGTGTGGTCTTCGCACACGCCTTGATCTCGAAAGCTTTCGTTCTGGCGCTCGCGCTTGTCCCGGATCACCACGGAAAGCTGCGCCTCCCTGCCAAAACGGCATAGGAGAGCGCAGGAAAATGAAAGAGGAGGATTAAAGATTAATAGTAATAGTACGTTTTGTTGGGCCAGTTGGTTCATCGTTACTTGAAAGACGTGGCGCAAAGTTAGGAACGAGAAGAAACAAGGAGGAGACAGAAAGAACGTTGTTTGTTAGTTGTGAGTTGGCGCTCTTTGTCTCTTCTTGTTTCTTTTCGTTCCTAACTTTGCGCCACGTCTTTCAAGTGAGGATTAAAGAGCTTGGAAGCACATCATTGGAGAATGCATTGGGGCCTAAATTCAAAAATAACTTCTCAATTGAAACGAGAATAACTCTGTTTAAGCTCCAAAACGCTCTCGGCTACTGAACAAATGTTATACTTGGCATGAAATTCACTTTCAATTTTTCAACTTCACGCACAGTTTATCTTTTTTTTTTTTAAAGAGTTTTCTTACCCATTTACGCCACTTTTTTTTTTCTCCCTCGGAAGCTTCTATTCTGGGGCCTTTCTACCGCGCAACAAAGTACAGGAGCGAAGTTTCTGGCAACGCAGAGGTCCTATAGTTTCGAATTTGTATACACAGACAACAACCTCCCTGCAACAAAATTCACGTTTCACTTGCAAATGGATGCGCAGCTATGAACAGCTTAAAATAGACGCATTTCATAACGATAACCAGAGAGAAAGAGAGATAAACCGTTTATATAGAGCAGGCGAAACATCTCCCCTTTCAGGTGGGCGGCCGCCTTAGTCCAAGAAACCGTGAACCATAGCCACTTCTCCAGCCTGGACGATTACAATGCGTTGGTCATCCAGGCTGCTGAAAAAATCAAAGCAGCCTCGCACTAGGGGAGCCAAGCCTGAAGGAAGTGCGGAGCTGGGCAGCCTTCTTTGTTTCTATTCGGTTTTCTCTTTTTCTCCTCCACTCTTTCTTTTCTCCTTTTCTGTGTTTTTTTTTTTTTGTCTTTCTTCCTCCCTTCATTTGTATTTATTTCTTCCTCCCTCTTCATCTATGTCTTTCGCTTTCTTGCTTATTCTATTTTTCTTCCTATCTTTTGCTCTTTCTCCCTATTTCTATTTCGCGCTTGTTTCCTCTTTCTTTTCTATTTTTATACGTAGTTTTGCCTGCGTTATACCCCAAGCGCACTAGTTTTTTTTTCTTTTTTTTTTTTTTTTTGCTGATGATGAAAACGAATCATCAAGGTGCTCGAAGAACAAGATGAAAAAGACTTCTCCTTGGCGCGAGCGCGCGCTCAATATGCTACACATCAAACGTTACGTCGAACGACGACGACAGCATACTACAGCATACGACAGCATGCGACAGTCCGGCCTCCTAAAATGCTCCGCACTTAAAAAAAATTAGCAGTGGCTTAGCTCGGCTATGCCAGGATATACGTAGCGTGAGCTACGGACGGACGGACGGACGGACAGATGTTCGGACGGACGGACTAGCGAGCGAGCTCATGCGACTCAAGCGCCAGCCCACTAGTGACACGTCACTCCAGGAGCTTCCAGGCCTTCTCCGGCGCGCCAGTTGTGCGCCGTGTGACGTCACTGCTTCTCGGGCATGCGCAGCACGGCTCTCGATAAGCCACGCGAAACTGCTCAACCTCGGCCAGTGTAGCTTACGCTACAACAAAAAAGGCATTGTCACTGCCATTACCACTCTCTGAAATTGGCGCAGAATCCTGAACTGTGCATGAGGACCTCTGTGTGCATTTGCGTGACCTCGAGATTAGCACCCAAGGCGTGTTGAGCATCTCAAAGGTCATGGGCCGGGATTTGCGTCTGATCCACTAACCACCATTATGCATGCGTCATCTGTGTTTAAAAGCGATTAATAATGTAAAAAAATTATAATCTGCCTTCAGTTTTGTCAAGATAGCATCAATAGTATGAACTACTAACGTATAATTAAATTAGTAAAAGAAATGTAGTCCAGTTTGGCTTTTAACATTCTTAAGGACCGGAAAATGCGACAGAATTAACGGTCTCCTGCGCAACTTTCACTTGGTGGCTCAGAGGCGTAAATATTTGCTAATACATGAGAAAAAAATTAATGCGACTATGTAGTCGAACACAGCTTTGCGAAAGAAATAACCAGGTTGAGAGCTAGCTGCTTATGTGTGACGCGTTTCACATCGCATGGACTTTTATTCAAAGTGCGTGTAGATGCACTTTGATAAAGCATGCAAGGCAGATTCGCGAAGAGTTTCCCGGTGGATATGTTTCTGCTTCTTGATATCATGTAATAGCTCGAAATATTTCGTATTCGATATTAGCAAGTTTGGACGTGAATTTCTTGCAGTAACAGCATGCGTGGGATCTAAAGACCCTCTATTTAACTTTACATAATCTTTGGCATTTTTCAGCCACAGATTCAGCCTTCTTTGGACAGCGGTGTCCTTTTACAGTGAAAGCTGTAAAAGGACACGAAAAACCGCTCGGGAAACGAAAAACCGCTCGGCATCTGTGTCACGAGCGGTCTCCATTGGCTGTGCTATCAGTTACGTCGTTCTGAGCGTCGAGCTTGGGTACGACGCTCAGAACGCTGCAAGCGTTTGACGCAAGGTCAAACGCTTGCAGCCACGGCGCGCCCTCTGGCGCGCCGAAGAAACGGCGTTGCGGCAGAACAGCGTCGACGTGATTGCGGGAGCGCCTTCGCCGGGGCGAACGCCCGCTTCGGCTGCGACGTCTGTGACCGCCTGTGGTTCGACCACAACCTCGCAACGATAATTGTGGAAGGCTTCAGTGCAGCATCGGGTTGAACCCACTGCTAAACACCGAGGCCGCACATTTCAGCTTCGCTGGTTAACCATTTGTACGGAGTGCTTGGGCGGTGATTTTCTTAATTAGGTGCATAGCCAATCTGCTTTATTTACGGGGCGTGATAACTGTATGTATCATTGCTACTTATATAATAGGCATGATAGCGAGCGATTAAAAACGGCGTAAGCAAAGTGTGCATGCATTCTTGTTGATACTAATCGATCGTGTCCCGTTTTAGAGGCTCCAGTAAATTTGGTTTATTGGACCTGACCTAATGTCACAAAAGATGTTGGACGCTTCCTTTCTAATTCGTTGTTCTTTCTTATTGCCGATCAAATTAAAGGTCAGCGTCTTGACAAAAAAGAACTCAAGAAGGGTTTTCTTTCTTTCTTTCTTTCTTTCTTTCTTTCTTTCTTTCTTTCTTTCTTTCTTTCTTTCTTTCTTTCTTTCTTTCTTTCTTTCTTTCTCTTTTCTTTTTCTTTTTTTTTTTTTTGTCGGGATCAGCCATCGTTGAGTGACTTGCTGTTTTTGTGTATTGGGAAACGCTACTGCGCAGCGATCATGTTAGGGTCGTGTGACCACTTTCCTTGGTCTATACCTTACGACTCTACATCGTGCACATGGCATGAAAGCTATTTCATTTCTTGTTTCCGTTTTCCCGACTTCCCAGTTCCACTTCCTGTAGTGTTCCCGGAAGAAGGTACTCAATATCTATATTCGATTCTCTTTCGCTGACTCTCCCACTATACTTCCTGCTATATTTGTTGAGTGAATGTCATATAGCCCTCATTCACCTGTTTACCTACATGTCTTTTTTGTATACTTTCGTGCGGAAGTCGGCAATGGATACGTGTACTGGGTTCTAGCATTTAGCTTTGAGGTTCAACGTCTGTGTAGTGATGTTGCCTGCCGCTGCGGCTCACTTGCTGTGGCGCTGTGATAGCGGTAGGTCGCGGTAGGTCGCGGGTTCGATGCCCGGCAGCGTCACATTGCACTGGGAGCGAACTGCAGAAGTATTCGATATTTAGGTTTAAATCCACCATGTATAGCTTCGGTGCATGCACATGTGCTAGTTACCTTAATTTAATATCTATTATTGATTTGTTACTTTGTCTGTTACCTTAATTTAATATCTATTATTGATTTGCTACTTTGTCTGTTACCCTCTCTCTATAATGCTGTCTAATTCATGGAAGTCGCTTTTATGTTCTTGGACAGCATATATATTGCCCCGTATTGTCTCTTAACTGGAAGGCCTCTGTGGCAGAGGATGTGCCCATCAGTCGGCCCTTTGTATACGCCTCGCGAGCTCTCCTATACCTACCTACGGTTGATTGTATACTATTGAAGACTTGGTAATTTTCGAAAAAAGCTCTTTATTAAACTAGTATTACTTTATCATGTTTTCATTTTTAACATTCCCACGCAAATTGCGTTCTTAGTGGCACCTATGCGAACTCAGAGATTACTTTCGTTTTGTAGTAGGTATTACTGGCCGCTCACAGCAAGTTGTTTTACAGCTGCCGGCGACCGGGGGCGGAGAGTGAAGTGCTCGGAGAGTACAACTTTTAAACATTCGTGTTGAACCCAGTTTTCGTGGTAGCCTTACTATATATATATATATATATATATATATATATATATATATATATATATATATATATATATATATATATATATATATATATATATATATATATATATATATATATATATATATATATATACTGACGCTCCCACGTTTAAGTACACATATATACCCTATAAAGTGGACGGAGGGATCACCGCCACCGTAGCTCAGTGGTAGAGCATCGGACGCGTTATTCGAAGGTCGCAGGTTCGGATCCTGCCGGTGGCAAGTTATCTTTTCGTCCACTTTGCTTTCTTCACATTTACATTACAATTACTTCTAATAGCTTCCCCTAGACTTTCCTTGGCACCTTTGTCTGTTAGTTCTCATTAATACTGTGTTTAACAAAGCAAACGAGCCCTTAAGTTTAAAAATTCTTTCCTATATATATATATATATATATATATATATATATATATATATATATATATATATATATATATATATATATATATATACATATATGCGCGTGTGCGAGAGGTTAACGGGGTTCGTTCGGATATTCGACAACTAAATGTAGAGTGCGCTAGTAGGCTTTTTTTTTTTTAGTTTTATCCACCTACAGTTCTCTGTAGCAGGTTTTTCTGAGGGGAGCTTCTCTCTTGTACCGTCAGCAGATATATAGGCTTGAAGGAAACATTATCAACTCTTCCTCGTCTGGGTCACATTGAGTTCTGCCCATCATCGGCTTTTGATGGGCTCCACCTCCCGCATGAGCCGAGAGATCAAACGGCCTCTGCACTTAGAGGAACCCACGAGGCGTGCTTCGCGGCGCTCCTTCCTCGCCTTCCCTGCGCGGCCCGAGCATTTCGCCGCCGGCCTCCACGAAGCAGGGCGCGTGTTCCGTCTTCACCGAACGGAGCGACGAGCGAGGCTGCGTAACGTAAATAGCCTTCAAAAGGAAAGGAGATCTAGATCGAAGATCTCGATCAGAACGAAACTTGAGAACGACGAATGGGATGGACACGGAGGCGGCTTAATTTGCATACGAAACTTGCATCATCGACCGGTGGGCCTTTTGCGTTCGCGCGCCACACTCACAGTAGACTCGGTGCAAGCCGCCTGGAGCCTCCCCTTGTTCCCGTATCGTAGTGCACCCCCCCACTTCTTCCCTTCCAGAACCTTTTTTTCTCTGCTGGTGGCTCCCCCCGCGTAACTCAAGCCGCTGTGCGCGTTCGGGGGGACTACGCTGCAGGGCGGCTTGTTTATTTGCGGCGGGGTAAATAGGCCGCCCCGGTTGCATCTGGACCCGGCTGATCCCCTCTCCTTTCCTCGGCCTTACCTGGCCGGATGCATTTGCATGCGGTTCTGCTCGTGTTACCAGGCTCGGTTTAGAGCATGCCGAATCGACCCATACACTCATTTCCATAAGCAGCTTTCTTGCTCCAGTTTCTCTTCCACTCCTTTTTTTTTCTTTTCCTCTCTCCCTCTCTCGCGTGAGCTTTCATCCCCGTTTCGCGACGCTTCTTTTTCTGTTTGTCCGCATTCTCCTTGGGTTTCTTCATCACTCCGCTTCTCGTTCCTCCGTTTGGTGAAAAGCCGAAAGGGAAGATGCTTTCCTTCCACGCCACACACGCGCCGTTCATCGCGGCGGCACACGCGCTTCCGTGGCCTGTTGTGTTTGCTTGTCGACCGCGAGGTGCGGCACGCGCCTGCCGCCGCCGAACGGCCGATACTTTGCTGCTCTTGGGGGAGAAAGGGGAGAGAGATTCCCTGAGATGTTTGTTGCGCTGGTGGCGTCCGCCGGCGTTGCTGCTCCTCCTCCTCCTCACGCGCCTGTGCGCCGCTGGTAGCGCGCATGCACGTAACGAGCGCGGGGCAGCGTTGCACGTGCGTGCGTGGATGGTGTCATAATGCCGAATATGCCGAGCCTTGCCCCTCAGCACGATCGCGGTCGTGCCCGTTCACTTTAGCTTATCCCTGGCTCTCTCTCTCTTTCTGAACCCTGTGCAATCCCACTCTCAACGTGAGCTCGCTGCCAAGTACCCGGCTCGTTAATGCCCTTTTGGATCGCTGCTACTGTTTTGTTGTAGAGACAGAAATAAACGGCGTCGGCTAGCGGACGCGGACGGTGGCGACGTGTTCCTTCGACTAAGTGAGCGAAATGGCGAAGAACAACCTATCATAGCCCTTATATACGTATACATTTACGGAAACTTGCATTCCACACAGAAGGTTGTCGCGTTCAGTATGAACTGCAACACATGGAGGGTCCCCGATCCAAAGACTGCACGGAAGCGCCGACGTACAAAATATTGGGGCACCGTTCTAATTCGGTAAAGTTGGAGAATTTCCCACGTGCATTCATTGGTTCTCACTATCTGTTGAAGCTCCATTATGACTGTGACTAAGTGTGATATAGCCTCTCTCTGTCTTGCGGCAGACATCTTAAGATGACTAGATACATTAATAGTGGCAGTAATTAAATTAATTAAGTTAAGTAACGTTCTAATTAGCATGTGCTGGCAGTGGGATCAAATGGGAAAATTTTAGTCCCTCCTGCGAAGGACTTCAATCCTCTTCCCAGCGTCGCCAAACTTAACACTTCTTCAGATCGGTTCGCCATAATTAATGGAAGAAGGCATAATGGTAGCACACAAGGCTGCTCTCCATTGTCAGTGTTTTGTAGTTGGCATGTCATCAGGCAGCACGCACTCTCTGTACTTGGCTGCTCGCTTCTTGAAACGACTGAAGCGTATACATTGGGCGTGTACAATCGCATGAGCTCGTCGAAATGCTTACTGTGAATGGTGGTATATAAACTGCTGTCACTCCAAAACATGGTGATGGAAGAGCGGTATTCACGATCAGCGCACGCGCTTTTTTCGTATGTACCCGTCGTTCGCACAGCGCTGCCCGCTATGTATGCATGTCATAATTAGAGGTTTTACGTGCCAAAACCACGATATGATTATAAGGGACGCCGTAGGGGTGGACTGCCGAATTAATTTTTTGCCAGCTGGGGTTCTTTAACGTGCATGCACCTAAATTTAAGCACACGAATGTTCTTACATTTCGCCCCCCATCGAAATGCGGCCGCCGTGGCCGGTTGTCGAACCCCCGTCCTCGAGCTTAATGTATGTATGTATGTATGTATGTATGTATGTATGTATGTACGTATGTATGTATGTATGTATGTATGTATGTATGTATGTATGTATGTATGTATGTATGTATGTATGTATGTATGTATGTATGTATGTATGTATATGTGTGTGTGTGTGTGTGTGTGTGTGTGTGTGTATGTATGTATGTATGTATGTATGTATGTATGTATGTATGTATGTATGTATGTATGTATGATTCTAAAAACACTCAATCACGTAACCGCTGCACAACTTTCGTTGGCTGCCTTCCGAGAGTGGCATATATATCATTAGGTCCTTTCGAATTGCCTGATTTTTGTTAATATATATGTTAAACTTACAACGGAAACGGTCAGTGCTGTTGAGCTAAATTTTAGAATACAAAAGCCTCTTGTAGGTTTCCCGTACCCATTTTTTTTTTTTAGTTTTATTTTTAACTCCGTGTTTTTTAACCGATGGCCCTGACATAAGCGCTCTCCTTTGCCACATTTCAGGGTGTGAGAATAAGTCAGCTATCGAAGAGGGACCACCGTAATTTATACTGGCCAAGGCAATTTCCTGAGATAAAGTGAAATAGCGATTCTAGTAATTCCCATTGTTACCACACTTCTGTTCAAAGAGCTGCATACTCAGGTTGTGGGTCCAGGTCCCACCGACGGAAAGGGTGATCTTTCGTCGACTTCAGTTTATTTCATTTACATAACGATTAGTACAATACTGTTAAAGACAACTTTTAAACGTCCTTATACTTTCCCTGGCCTAATTTTCTGTTTGATTCATTCGGTTGTGTCTCACATGTATAAACGAGCCCCTCGAGAAAATTCCTCTTTTGTCGCTCATATATATATATATATATATATATATATATATATATATATATATATATATATATATATATATATATATATATATATATATCTTGAAGATCGGTCTCCGATCGAAACGTCACCAATAAACAGTTTTTTAGAAGCGTATATATATTTTTCCTATTTTGTTCTACGGCAACCGAAGCCAGACTCTTCATAATCTACGTATATATATATACATGCATACATACATACATACATACATACATACATACATACATACATACATACATACATACATACATACATACATACATACATACATACATACATACATACATACATACATACATACATACATACATACCGTTAAACCCCAGATATTATTATTATTACATACATACATACATACACCGTCGACTCGAACTCGGGTAAATCGAATAATCATTTATATCGAACTATTTTCGAATACGGCGATGCTTTAGCGTCAACGCATAGAAAAATGTACGGCTACATCGAAGAAAAATAGCCCGAACGCTTAATATATCGAACGTTGGGCAACGCGACACGCCTCAGGAAGTTTGCTTTCCCTCAGAAATTTCTGGCTCTTTCTCACGGAAGGGGGTTTTTTCACGTGCGTTTTGGGAAACGAGCGGTGTGATCAGGCGGGCTCCGCGCGGAGCGCGTAGAAACTACCGTTTGCCGTCACGGGCGCTTTTCCCCGTGATTCCTTGTCGTTGCGCCGCCGGTCCGTCTTATACGGGGTCGCTGTTCGCTTCTCCGCTCGTTTTGTTAACGTGGTGGACGTTGTAAAACTGAAGAGCCCGCTGTTCTTCACAATGCTTGCGATGATCAGTATAGTCGAACGTGGAGAACAGAACTCTGACGTCGCCGCTGCCTTCAGCATCCCAAGAAGCACATCGAGTACGATATTGAAAAACAAGGCCGACATTATAGGGCCAATGCAAAGTTCGCGGTTCCGGCGCCCGACGAGTACGCACAGCTGCTTATGAAGATATTGAAGCGCTATTTACATCCATACCGTATTTTCTCACGTATAACCCGTCCCTGACTGAATATTACCCCGCATTGCCAACTGTATAGAAACTGGGGGAAAATAGAAAACTAAAAAAAAAAAAAACATCTCGCGTATTGCCGTGAAGGCGAGATTCTTACATTATTGGGAAGAAGTGCCATGAAGCTAACGTTTACACCAAAATTCGCCCGTAATCGCGGCGATTTCATTAAAACTTGTACGTCCAATTATCGCACATATCGAATTAATCCCCGTTTTTTTTGCGATTCGACTATGCGCGCGCGCGTTTGTGTGTGTGTGTGTGTGCGTGTGTGTGTGTGTGTGTGTGTGTGTGTGTGTGTGTGTGTGTGTGTGTGTGTGTGTGTGTGTGTGTGTGTGTGTGTGTGTGTGTGTGTGTGTGCGTGTGCGTGCGTGCGTGTGTGTGTGCGTGTGTGTGCGTGCGTGTGTGTGCGTGCGTGCGTGCGTGTAAAAGTTTTTTTAGGCAATACAGATTTTTTATAAAAATGCTATGACAGTCAGGCCCCTGTCGTCTATCTGTTTCTTTCGCGCTGCACGCTAGAAAACCGCAATTCCCACCTTTTCTTTCACTGTTAAAACTAGGCGGCAGCCTTTGCGGCGCTACCTCTCGCAGACAAGCGAAGGAGTTCTTTGCACTTCTTTTGAGTTTAATGAAGAAACGGATAAGCACTACGCACCAAGCGCAAAGAATAAGCGGTCCAATTGGGTATTTGAGACGGCTTGCCGTTTTTCCTTACCAAAAATTCTGTAGCAACGCGCTTTTTTTCAGAGTTCGTCACGTGACCTTCCTCTCTGACGTAACAGGGCTGCCGAATTTCCTGCGTGCCCAGTGCGCTCAGTCTCGGCATCGCCTAGATCGAGGTCTTGAATTTCGATTGTTATATTGTCAAATTACGTGCGTTTTTTTGCGATTTTTTAAAAAATGGACAAGTCATAAATTGGCACGTCATACGACTGTTCCATATAAACAACAGCTCTCAAGTTCATGATTAAAAAGTTAATTGAGAAGTTTTTGTTAGTTGCTCATTTGAATATAACTTTAGGTGGGGTAAAGTTTTTCCGCCTCGGCGTAGAGTTCGTTTGCAAAGACGAAAGGTGGAGTGTCATAGCATTTTTATAAAAATTTGTATTGTCTAAAAAACACCATATATATAAGCTAAAACAACAAAACGAATACAGAGAAGCTGATAAGTGAAAATTATCCAAATTCGCCGTGAGTTGAGCGTTCAAGAGAATTCCGTAACCTCATTAGAACTTTGTAGAAAAGTGTAATACTACGGCGTCTCTGTTGCACAGTTCTAATGCACGACGCTGGTTGTTGCCTCCAGGAAGCTATACGCTAGCCCTGCACATGGGTTCTGGCAATGACAATTTTTGTGTCCTGGTCATTATTTAATGACGGGGCACCTTCTATCTTCAGCAACTCGAATTAATGAAGTCTTCAAATACCGAATAAAACAGCGTCTGGCCGACACTTTCACCCGGTGAAATTAGTGTGATTTGTCATCTTCTGGTGGCCTGGATTTACTTGTCGTATCTGGTCTACGTGTGCCGCCTTTCTAATGACTGTTCGTGCGACGAGATCGCTGGCAAGCAGTACGTGCATGTTCTTACCGTCCTGTTGTGTGACATCGCCGCTGAGGTCTTCGCTGTAGGCGCAGCCTTGATCGTTGGCACTGAAGGCGTCCGTGGCGACGTTTCTTTCTGGAAAGAGATCTTGCGTGTTGAATTTCTCGTCGGTTTACTAGGCTTGCGTTCAGGCGCCCTCCTTTAAGTCGAAAGTGTTGTTTTAATGATGTTCTCGTTCTTCGTCTACCGTGTTGTAGTTTTAGTTGTAATAACCCGAGTTCTCTCCGAAGCTGCTTCATTTGGTATTTTAGTTCTATCTTATCTGGCGATGAAGTCTATTTATTAGGCTCCTTAGAGGGCTCTCCTGAGGTAGCTGTGACGCCGTTCGATAGGTGGTCCTGTGGAATGTTTGACACTACCGATGATGCTTCAGTGGTAGCTATAGTTGTTGAGGTCTTTAATGTGGCTATGAAGGGAGCTCTGGTGTTGCAAGTCAGTTTGGGTTACTGATGTCAGTGCATAGTCCGTCGACATGCAGCAGCATTGTTTTCCTCGTTAAATGAACATAGACCGTCGCTGGTCTCGGCTTAACGTATTGGTGGAAAGTGTACATGCCTTGTGTAACCACAATAGGTAAATGGCTGTGTTTTTGCTTTGGTTGTTGAGGCTCGCACTGAATGATCAGTCTACTGTATTTAGCGTCGTCTTTCAGGTGGTTGAACGCTGGACGATACCGCAACAGACATGGCTTGACCAGATTTCGGTTGCGAATGCTTGTCTCAGCAGAACTCTTCAGCTGAACACTTCTGACGAAAGGGCCTGTTCTGAAGGGTCGTGGCGGGATCGAATACTGGGCGGATACATCAGCTTGGTTAGCATGAACGCCACAATTGTGTGAGGCTTGAGGTTGGTGTAATATCAGCAAGAGAGAAGTCACATGATGTAAAACCGGCTGTTGGGCCACGTACGTATCCGAGACTAACGATCAAGTGCTTTGGGCGATTTAGCAACGACGGGAGTTCTATATAAGGCAGTGAAGAGGCAGGCAATGACAACTTTTGCGGGGAAAACTGGTTTAGCGAAACGGCCTAAATGATTATCAGTGAATAGAGGGTTTACTTTGTTTTGTTGATATTGCGAAAAGCAGGCAATGTGTTTACATGTGGCGTACACGTTTCAATAAATAAAATGGTCGGTATGTTGTGCGCCTGATATTGTTATGACTGCCAACAAGTGGTACGTGCCAGTGGTGAGCAGAGACAAAGCTGGAAAATCACGATGCCACGTTGAGCACACGGCCTTTGACGCTAAATGTGATCACACGTATACTGGTCGTGCGTGCGAGCGTTGCGGCGATCGCGTTCTCAGTTTGTTGACCTTCCGGCGTCTCTAGCTATTCGTTCCCAGCGGCAGCTGGCCGCTGCTGCGATCCGCCATCACTTCCCTCTCGTGATAACATCTCAAGCAGCGGCGAGAACCCAAGAAGTAGTTTAGGTTAAGTTGTTCCTTTGTGCGGCGGCTCCCCGTCCTGAAAAGGGTCGCGCCCGGCTCGGAGAAAAAGGACGCCGTCCCCGTCGGAAGTTGATAATTTGGGCATTCCGAGAATCCCTGCGCCCAAGGTATCACTGGATAATCCGGCGGTCCTTTTCATATTCCCGGAAGGCGCCACGGCCCGCTCCGCCAGCGTGTCCCTCCCTTGGGGCATTTCTCCTGGGACCGGTGGAAACATGCAGCAACACCTAACTATTATGCCACGAGCGTCATTGTATAAATGCCGCCGTCGCGTTTGCTTCGGCTACGCTTCCACGGCGCGCTCTGCCTCGGACCTGGTGTGTATCTAGCCGGAAATGTGCTCCTTCCACCGTGAATGCTCTTGCGTGCGCGAAAGGAGGGCGATGACTCGACTCTGCTGTGAGCATGTTCGTCCGCACCGCTTATCCGCGCCAACCAGAAATGCTCCCGACGATGTCGATGTATTGCGACCTGCTCTTTCGGCTTACTTCTTTCGCTTGCTTGTAGAGTGTATTGGTCGCCCTACTTAAAGCTTCCGAGTGTGCTGCTTGCAAGCATTTATTTGTACCTTGGTATGGCCTTCTGTCGGATAACTGTTCATTTAAAAGCGCGGAAGTACAGAGTGTATGCAAGTTGTCGCTTACGCTCGCAGCATGCGAAAAAATACGAGTCAAAAAGCGTCACACCGCAAAAACGTTGCGCAACTGCCACTGCAACAACGCAGAATTGGGGTGTCGATTCACCGTAATATATTGTCAACGTGAAAGTAAACTTCGGAGAACGTGTCACGCACTCTCAAAGTCTGATAACATTAATCCACGAACGCCCTGCCGCCTGTAATATTTGGCATTGAATTCCCGTTCCGTCACAGAGGGTCAAAGTTTCATTTTCCCGGTTTTGCGCCGAGACCTCGGCACCTCAATGTCAGTGTGGCGTCCCAGATTTTAGAGTCCTTTTTTTGTACATTGGCTCTATAAAATTTCCTGAAACTATGATAAGTCTCTGCCTTCATTAGAACACAATCTAATTCATTTTTTTTTCTATAAATGACTCTGTAGGCCTTAGTAGATGCCGTCAAAATCTATGAAGCCATTGTGAATCGTTGCGAGAACTTCAACGCGCCGTCTCCACCGACATTTTCTTTTTGCACGTTTTCTCTCTAACCAAACGCCTTCTTGCGGCCGGAGTGGTGGTTTTAGTTTTCTGGAGGGATAATTGACTAATACGAGACAAATTGTTTTTCTCTTTAGTGCTCCTTCAAGCCGTCTTCACGCGAAACTGCTTCATTAAGTGTGAACTGTTCGTTCAGTAACTCCGCAACCGTTATTTTTCTGAGAAAACACTCTAAGAAATAATCGAGTAAAAAGGGTGTCTTTTTGCTACACAACTATAATCGTCATCTGCCCCGCGTACTTTCCTGGCGTTATCACCGCCGTCCCGGCACTTCCCCGGTCACGAACGCCGCGCGCGTTATCAGCGTGACATAGCATTCTTGATAGGAATGTACCGGGAGCCGGGTTTTTCAAGAGAGGAAACTTGAGCAAGCCAGATGACGATTATTGTTGTGTAGCAGAAACACTCCCAAAATACTCGACTTTTTTTTTTAGAGTGAAGCAGTGGCCGATTGCAAATAATCAGGGCACATTGCTGAGAACTAGCGTATTTACCACAAGACGGCGTCCACTTCAAAAGTACAACCGCTGACAGACTTAGGCCGTACATTCAAAGTAGATTCTTACAGGCCTATTTCTAACAAACGAAGTCTGGGTAGCAACGACGAAACTTCGGAAGGAAGACGCTATAACTTAGCATTTTCAAGGAACTTCCATTCCGGCGCAGTTCGCCGTGGAAACGAAAAGGCGCTTAAAATATGTTCATGTTAAATGTGACGCGAACCGTACTGGCAGATCACAAAAGACAAATTCTCTTCTGATCGCGAGATAGGTGCCATCTCATGCACACACATGTATTTCAAGCTGTTCTGTAGGCAAGAACACTGCAAACGTCAAACTTCGCTTGACAGCCACATGATTGACAGTGTGTTGGTTGAAAACTCCGACCATTTTTTTTTTTTTGCTTCTCTTGAAGTAGCAATTATATGGAAAGTCAAAGCGCGGCGAACGCCGCGTGGTGTTTTTTATAATGTGAAGATGCGATGGAGTAATATCGCCCCCCCCCCCCCCCCCCTTCTTCACTACCACCCATCGCCCGCGCGTAATACGCTTGCTTTTGGGGACAAGCTGACCTTATGTGCACCCTGTGTTATTTGCAGTCCCTTTCTTGTTCATATATAGGCAAGCTCAGACTACCAATCGGTGAGTATGAGTCTGAGTGAGCACCAAGCTATAGACTGTGTGAATTAAAGTCAGCCGAGGTGAGTCCGAGCGTCTGACGTGAGTACGAGTACTGGTATGAGTTTGTCTCAGTGAGGCTCAATGGTGAATGAGTCGAAGTGAGTCCTAGTGGAATCAGATATTAACTTGGTCTGACCTTGTTAAAGTGTGTATTACATGCCATTACATGTAGAATTGAGTCCAGAAGCTATAGTAATACAAGATGGAGTCGACATTTTCCTATACTTGAATCTGCCTCTGAGTGACACTTGGAATCATTTGGACATAATGAGGATGTGTGAACGTACCTTGTGTGAATGGCCTAAAGAACGCCCCCCGTATAGGGCAAAAATGTTGCATACGACATATCTCACGTCATTGCGTCCATAATACAAGAAACGCGTGCCATCCACGCCCACATTAAACTACTGGTGGCTGTACCAGTAATTAAAAGCCGATTCCTAACTGTGTGTTTCCTGAACCTTAATGGTAAAGAAAGGCCCCTTATTCACACCACGTAAGAAAACAATATCGCAATGATGCGTGCCTTTTGCAGCACCTAACAGCTTAGGACATCCTAGACCTCTCCCTCGTATATTTTGCGACTATATCGAGTGAACGCAGCCCTCTGTGATCCACGACCAGCTATGCTTATTGGATACACGACAACACAGGCCACAAAACACCGCTTCAGTTCATACATGACACGGGCATTGTAGCACTTATTAAACACGCACGAATACACATGAGGTGTGCCTTATGGCAAGTCTCAATCGTAATAATAAAAAAAAAACACCAGAAATTCCGAGTCCTTTTTTAGTCCCGACGCCCATGACTCCAGGACTGTCTTAATCTCCTCTTTTGCTTGATGTAATGAAACACAAAAGCTTGTGATTCCGCGTGTCTTAGCGAGATCGTCAACTCGAACGTCGGGTTGAACCTTCCTGAGTCCAAAGTTGCTCTATCTGAGTTCCTAATTACTCCAGCTGGGTTTGATTTCTTGTCTGGGTGAGCTACGCTTACAGTTAATTTCGTGAGTGTTACCCCCGTATTCAGAAACGCTCCTTGACTTGAACTTTACTTTCCACCGCCTCAAGGAACCGCGTTTGAAACGCGTTTGTGCTGCCTTGGCACCGCCTGGAGACAGCGCGTTCGAAAAGCGTTTGTGCTGCATTCTGAATACGGGGGGTTAGTCTGAGTGAGATGCCTTTGAAAATTTCTTTCGTGAATCAGCACGGGTGAGTTATGTTTATTTTTCCGATCCGTGGCCCCTTGCGTCTTGACTTGTTATAATAATTGGTTGTAGTTTTATGTCCCAGAACCACGATATGATTATGAGGGACGCCGTAGTAGAGGGCTCCAGAAATTTTGAGCCTCTGGTGTTCTCTAACGTGCACCTATATCTGAGTACATGGGCCTCAAGCATTTCGTCTCCATCGAAATGCGGCCGCTGCGGCCGGCATTCGATCCCGCTACCTTCGGGTCAGCAGTCGAGCGCCATAACCACTAGACTACCGTGACGGGTCCGTCTTACTTGTCGACTTCTTGGTTAAGTTCATCGCTTGTTTTGTCTGCCCTTCTTCCCTCTTCCTTTTCGTAGAAGTCGTAGAAGGAAATTGTTTTTTTTTTCTTTCCTCGAGGGACCCGGCAGACTTGATGCCTTAGGTTAGCATGCGAGGTTGTATTGGTCAGCTGCCGCCTTGTGCAAGGACCACGTGCCACGGGACGCCCTCTGGGGGAAAAAAAAAGAGTAAAAAAAATTGGCAGAGCATGGGGACGCTTAATTCAAAGGCTGTGGGCTCGGATCCCACCTACGGAAAGGGTGATTTTTGTCCGTAAATTTATTTCAATTTAACGTCATAGTTGCTGCTCTACAGTTAAAGACAACAATTAATGTCCGCTATGCTTTCCTTGGCCTAATTGTCTGTTGGATTCATTTGGGTGTGTCTAACGAGAAAAACAATACCTTTGGGTGTGTCTAATGAGAAAAGCTACTTTCTACAAGCGAATCGAAACTTATAACCAACTCTTCGAAGCCACCTACGCCTCGTGGTTGCTTGCATATGTGTCGACACCGAGCTAGCTTTATCTTGAAGCTGCACTGTCAAGTTTTCCGAAACGTAGAGTATCTCTCTCTCTCTCGGTATTTCGCTCTGCATTTCTCGTGAAGAGTGTTGTGCACGAGAATGCGCTTGACTAAACAGTCGAGAGGAAGAAAGTGTCTGGAAGGAAATAATTTTCTGGCCGAAACAAATTTGCTCCGGTAAGTGAGGGAAGCCGCGGCTGCTCGCAAATGGCTCACATGAGCGCAGCGCGTGAGATTGCCTCACTCTACAGTGGCGGCGGCGCCCACCCATCACTGCACTGATGCGACCCTCCCGTTGGCCGTTTCCTATCGGATCGGCTTGGCGAGGCTGTGAGTCGGAATACGCGCCGACTTTTGAATTTCGCGAGCGCGGCGCCGGGGCAGCCACGATGCCTCTCTCCGACTCCCGTTATGTTCCTTTTTTTCTCTTCTTCTTTATCCGCCTATTCACCGCTGTGTATGCGTGCGCGCGCACGAGGCCGCCTCGGCATCGGCGGGAGCGGTGAGTAATTGCAAGGAGCGGCTCGAACCCCGTGGGCGAAACCTGTTTACTTGTTTACTTACTCGAATGCACAAAGAGGGACGCGCCCGATCGGACTGCAAGTGCGCTCCTGCTCGGGATGTATAGATGCGGAAAAGGGGATAGGAAGGGAAAAAAAACAAAAAAAAAAGACAAGGCGGATAAAAAAAATACGCACATTGAGCAGAACGCGAGTGCAGGGAAACGCAACGAGAGCGCGAGCAAGAAATGCACGGAAAATTGGGGGATCTGCATTTGCTTGCGTTGATGACTCACAAGTTCATTGAATTGGGTTGCCCGTTCCTTGCGCGGCTTCGAGACTTCGCAGTATACGCCTAAAAAACAAACTTTTTTTTTTTTTTGTAGCAGCGCTTCATTTTGCAAAACTTGCCCTTTCGTTGTATTTCGTAGTTTCGTTGTTTGTTTTCTTCTTTTTCATCCAGTTTCCAAAGAGGCCGGAGCCTAAAGTGCATCTGGGAGAAGAGGCCAAGTGCGCCTCTCTCGTGCTGCTTTTTTTTTTTTTTTTTCCTATTTTCAAGCACCTCGTGTTGCTGTCGTTCGTCCTTATTGGTGCGCGCCGCAAGGCAGCACTTATATTTTCTTTTTCAAACGACGTCTTTAAGCAGACTTGCAGGGTGAACTGCTGGAGAAGGTATACATCATGCAGAAGGTGAAAGCATCCCTGCTTTTGGCACATTGAGCCTTCGGGGGAGTCTACTTCGAATGGCGATGGAATGCGAGATCCTCTACAGGAGGCTGAATACCTTCACTGCGTTCACTATAGCAGAATGACTTGATGCTTTGAAAGAAGTAAAGGTTGGATGAGGCCTTATGGTCAGCGCAAAGCACAGTACATATACGGGCTTCAGGAGCTGCTAAAAATGTTTGTGCATACGGGAACTGTAATATGAAATTAGTGTACTGTCGTGCTGTGATCCACTGCGAATTTCGACCGTCACTCAAGCTTGTTTCGTATGACGAGACGAATAGTTGATTCAACTTGCAGAGTACCTCTGCGTGGCCTTATAAGCCTATATATCAATTGACACGCTGGCAGCTCCTCCGCCGTTCCCTTTGTGCGGCATGATTTTGGCGTCACATAGCCACGTCGTGCTCGTTCTCGGGCTGTATCATCAGCCCATCCCATCGCTGAACCCTGTGGCTTTATGAGTGCGAAAAGTTGTGGACATGATGCTATCGTTGCATGAACTTGCGCACGCGTAAAGCATTGAGACCCGTATTGATAACGCATATCGTACTTTAGATTCATAAGAAAAACCACCAGGTAATGTATAGTGCGCATAAACATGATGCTAGCCGAAGCGGACAGCTAATGAAATGGTTCTGGAATACAAATAGCTTCATAATTAGCTCCTGACTTTCTCGTTTTTGTGTGTGTGTGCGCGCGCGCGTGCGTGCGTGCGTGCGTGTGTGTGTGTGTGTGTGCGCGTGCGTGCGTGCGTGTGTGTGTGTGTGTGCGTGCGTGCGTGTGTGTGCGCGTGCGTGCGTGCGTGCTTGCGTGCGTGCGTGCGTGCGTGCGTGCGTGCGTGCGTGCGTGTGTGTGTGTGTGTGTGTGTGTGTGTGTGTGTGTGTGTGTGTGTGTGTGTGTGTGTGTGTGTGTGTGTGTGTGTGTGTGTGTGTGTGTGTGTGTGTGTGTGTGTGTGTGTGTGTGTGTGTGTGTGTGTGTGTGTGTGTGTGTGTGTGTGTGTGTGTTGGGACGGCGAACAACCGTGCTTACCGAAATAGATGGAGGTTATATTTCGCTGGCGTGCGTGACCGTGAGAAGGGTCGTCATGAGTGGCTGGTTGCCACGTCGTGCTAAACTAGGTGCTACTTTTCTTACCTAGAACTAGAGCATCTAATCTGGCTATTAGTCCGAAGGACATTAGGACTCTCCTGGTGCAATATGAAGCCATGCTGCCCGTTTAGGCGAAGTCGGTGATAGCCCGTCGCAAACCCTAATTCATGCATGCGGTGCATCCTTCGTGGCGCTGCCTTCGTGCAGACGAACAAAGTGTTGCAGCAGTGAGTGCTAAAGTGTGCCCTTCTGGCATGGTGGCGTGCGCCAGTGTTACTATAGTCTTGTTAGAATGGTGCAAGAGTATCTGTCACATTCAAAAAAAATAATAATAATAATAATTTGCTGTCCGCCTCGGTGGAACAGTGGCTACGGTGCTCGGCTGCTGACCCGAAGGTCGCGGGTTCGATCCCGGCCGCGGCGGTCGCATTTCGATGGAGGCGAAATGGTAGAGGCCCGTGTACTGTGCGATGTCAGTGCACGTTAAAGAACACCAGATGGTCAAAATTTCCGGAGCCCTCCACTACGGCGTCTCTCATAATCATAGCGTGGTTTTGGGACGTAAAACCCCAGATATTATTATATTAAAAATAATTTGCTCTCTCTCTTACGAGGCATCTGCATTGTGACAACTCCAGTGCGGGCATTCCTAGCTAGTAAGTGCCTGCTAGGCCTTCTAACAAAATGCATTGATTTCGGCAGCAGTGACGAAATCGAAGCAGTCGATTGAACTGATGCTTGTCAAAAGTCAACCGTTTTTTTTTTTAAACACCGCCCTTGTAGTGACGCTGGTGTAATGCGGGGAAGGTCAGCAGATGGCGGAATGGGCAATATGCGCAAAATTTTCGGGCATCTGCCAGCCTTTACAATGGTTCCCAAGGAGCTGGGTATATAACCGAAT
This sequence comes from Rhipicephalus appendiculatus, assembly GCA_030522465.1. Taxonomy (NCBI): domain Eukaryota; kingdom Metazoa; phylum Arthropoda; class Arachnida; order Ixodida; family Ixodidae; genus Rhipicephalus; species Rhipicephalus appendiculatus. The sequence goes on along the minus strand of JALIZH010032945.1, from coordinate 11,775,551 downwards.
AGAAAAGATCGCCAGCCGCGAATTCGGTGTGTGCACTCCTGTAAAAGGAGTATGGCAGATGACAGCTACTTCATCTAGATGACGACATCGAGCTGCCTTGTGAGCTTTTTACAGCAGAGCTGTTATGCTCGAGGTTTGCCAGTGTGTCGTAGATAGAAAATTATCATCATCATGAACCGGCACGCGCGCTCTCTTCGTCCTCTTCTGCTTCGTTCCCAGAACATGTGCGCCGATCTGACTGGCGTGGGATGCAATAACTCTGATGGGCGAGAGAATGAGTACAGATAGAGAGAGAGAAAAAGAGAAATTCTTGGCGGAAAGATTTTTTGGTGAGGCGACATTCGAGCCCTCGTATACCCACGATCCGAAGGCGAACGTCTTAACGACTCGGCTATAGGCACGCTAGCAGAGCATAGCATAGCCTTGTATAGTATAGTATAGCAAGCGGGTGGGAAAGGGAAGTGAGGGTGAGGAGGATATGTGTGAGGGTGAGGAGGAGGAAACAAGGAGGGAAGAGCGAGTGCAGAGAGAGAGAAAAAAAAAAGAAAGAAAGGCAAAGAGAAAAATAGAGAGAAAGAAAGGGATGAAAGACGGGAAAAGATAGAAAGAGAGAGAGCAAAGAGATAGAAACAGACACGAAAAAAGATAGAAAAAAAGAGCAAGCGTAGCTATGTATGCTTTAGTATAGCAAGGGGTATGACAGACAGAGGCGAGAGAGAGGTCTAGCCAAGGCAGGACCAGCTAGGTGCCCACCAGCTCTGCTGTGACCCCTTTGCGCGACTTCGTGCTAGCTGCGCTAATTTTTATGAGCGAAGTTCTTAAAGACCGAGGTAACTGAGGTAAATCGTCGGGTGTCCGCAAGAAACCCTCCGCGCCGTTGCTTATCAGCCGCGCCCACCGACGGGGACAGTCCGCGCAGCAGCCGCGCCGAGTTTGCCCGCCACGCGAGCCGAGTACGAGCGACGAAAGGCCCGCGCTTCTACCGGGGGTGCTACAGCCAGATTTGCACGTTAGTTCTGGCGCTGGAGTTTGGACATTCTTGCATGGTCTGTGACAGGCTGTGGCTCGACTCTACTTTCTCTACGCCAAGGAAAGACCTAGCATCAGCCAAGAAGGCCACGTTAAGCCCTTAAGATTAACCAGCTTCGCTGTTTCTTAAGCTTTACACGGCTAGTGTAAACCTCTCCCTTCTTTCTTCTTTCTTTCTTACAGATAAATACAGCTTTTCTGATATACTTAAAGGGCACTCGAGGATTTTCTGGGTGCGGAGAAATAATGCTCGTGCTGTACGCTATTCGGTACCACGCAACCTGCTTGGTACCGAATTAGCACTAACGCATTCAATTAAGATTTTTTCACGTCACCCCTGTTACGTAGTACTGAAAGGAACAGAGCATATACGTATAGTGCATTTCTAGCAGGTTATCTTGTAAACTTGTGGACCGTCCCAGGTTTTTTTGTTGACGACTCTTTCAGGAGCATAAGAAATTTTACATAGAAGACTGGTATAACCTTCAGGGTAAGCAGGTTATGTCGTCGATAATTTTTCTATGCCTGTGAAGCAACAGCATCGCACATTCAGTTTTCTATGCGGAGCAGCTCCTACAACTGTAGCACGTAGTCAATTATTTAAGGATTTTAATGTCTGGGATTTTACGTGCCAAAACCGCGATTTGATCGTGAGACACTCCGTAGTGCAGGACTGTGGAGTAATTTCGACCACCTGGGGTTCATTGACGTGCACCTTAAATGTAAGCACACGGGTGTTCTTGCATTTCGCCCCCATCGATGTACGGGCGCCGTGACCGGGAACCGAACCCGCGTCTTCGAGTTTAGCAACGCGACACTTTACTTGCTAGGCTACCAAGGCGGGTGCCGTGAGAAGACTAAGTCAACTTAAATGGGAAAAAGCATCTTATAGAAAAGAATAGCCTTCGAGCGCCACGTCGGCACCATGAGTATAGCGCTGGCGCGTCATGATGTTTTCCTCGTCGTCAGCTCACGACGGCATGATCAAGTTAGGCAAGCCGCACACCTACAAAACAAACTAACAAACAAACAAAAAGACCGGAGGGGGGCTGAAGAGCAATGAGGGAGGTAAAAAGGTATGAAAGGCGCGGGAAGCGAGGCGCAACCCACAGGGCGGAGAGATCACACCTGGTATAGAAATTAAGGTGCGAGGTCGCGCCGTTGGCGTGGATGCATATTGTATGGCGCGCGGAGTGGCTCCATAAAGCATGCCGCCGCTTTGTTAGCAGTTGCGTGCGTCGCCTGGGCGGTAAACGCGCGGCGGGACTTAGGTCCACCGCTTTTCTTCATCCACACACACATACATGTGTGATCGTTTTGTTTGATTTACCGCTACCCGTGCGCAGGATTACTGTTTGGATCGGTGAGGATATATGCGGCGTTCTCTCCATATCTTGCCGTCTGCATTCCCTGCATATTTATACGCCCTTTTTTGTGTGTGTGTTCGTTGCCCTTGTTTTTGTTTATCACGTCTTTTCATGATACACGTGCCGGCTGTGGCGGCAGTATATACTTAGCATTTCTCGGCTTGTGAATGCAGAAGATTCGTCTGGAGAAACATCCTGTGTAAAGTATATTGCGATGCGCTTCACGTATGCTATAGATTGGAACAGAGGAACTATAATGCTGCGCACCGAAGGAAATACTGGTTTGACGCAAGCTGCGAAAGGTATATGCGGATTTGGCCCGGCAATTCCGAGCACTTTTCTTCCCGGACTTCGACTGTTTCGTTCTCTTCGGCGGGCATGCTGTCAGTATAGTTTCACCTGCTTCGCGCATTATAGAACCCTTGCGGATTCGAGCGGAGCGCCCTTGAAACGCTCCATTTAAGTATGAGGAATGTATCTGCTATGTACTCTGCACCTGCTCCTCGCCGATTGCGTGTGTGGCGCTGCGTAACGACTTCTCGAATGTTTGAATGTCTTGAATTCGCGCAGATTGAACGTGACAGATGTTTGGTATACAAAAAAGTTTGTTCGTTTCTGTGCATTGTTCTATATAATTCCGTTCCAAAAATGTTCCATTTCTTGTTACCTCGTATTTAGGATAGCAAATAACGCGCTGTGGGGCGCGTCTCGCGTGAACGATCTTTTGTCGCAAAGATGTCTTCATGCCTCCGCCGGAAGTTTTTGGGATGCGTGCTGCCTTTCAAGTGTTATCACTTGAAGCGCCATGCCAGAGCGACTTTTCTGTCACTGTAGATGGAATTCTCTACACATCGTTAAACAAGGCCTTAGTAACCGTGTCCTGTTATGTACAGTATATGCACGCGTGTGCGATCTGTTACGTATACCATAAAGGCAAGTCCACCATGTGCATGTTGCGACTTGAAACTGCTCTTATCCCCTCCATCTGCCCCATGTTTTGAAAAACTAGGGATGGTGTTTCGCACTGGGATTATTGTATACTTGGACACTGTTTAAAGCATGGCGTATGTTCTGAACATACCGGTCGCAATGGACCATTGTTTGGAGTCGATTTCGCCAATGGCTACTACACGATTTATTATTTACGATTTATTCATTCATCATATCCATACCATGTCAGTGTGTCATCACTGAAATGGTAATCATCTATATTAACTCTTGCACTTAGTCGTCGCATTGTCACCCTAGCTCTGTTCCATAAGTTCTATTACAGCTCGTGTGACCGCCCGTACTTTATCACCCCTCCAGCCTGCATATCTCATCGCACCGCTCATGCCTTACAAGTCACCCGTCCACGCAGCCACACCAAGACATTTTCGGCCTCCTTCTTTCCACGGGCATCATCTGAATGGAACGACATTTCTCACAGCACTGCCGCCATTACCTGCCCGACTTTATTTTTGCAAAGTGTAACAAATTACCTGTCTCGCAATTAACATACGTGGTTACCATTTTGTACAATTTCTCTACATTCACCCCTTATGTAACACCCCCTATAAGGGTCTTTAAGGTAATAAAATAAAAAGAAAAGAAAAATCATTCAAAAGTGTGCGCTTAAAAATGTATTTCGGTTGAGACGTGCGGTAATATAGTTACTGATTCCTAAATACTGCTCGTTTTCTCGCGTAGAATGTTCATTCAAGATAGAAGAAATGCGCACATTCTTTTTTTTTTTTCAACTAACGCAAAATTATATGTCTCGCCAAAAGCTCCATAACATGCTTGGCAGTGCAGAGATTTTTTCGTGCCAGAATGCTATACAGCATATCTACATACCGCATACATTTCACTGGTTTGTACGTATGATATGTACTCATAAACCCTAAACATTTTGCTCCAGGCGCCAAGTGTACGTTTCCTACATATTCTGAAGTGCCCTAACGAAAAGTATGATTAAAGAGTTATTTATGAAAAGAATTTTTTTTATTTTCTTCTCTTCCTCCTCCTTTTTGTATTTTATGTAAATAGGCATATAAATCGTAGGACCTGGTTCAAGCTTCTTTTAATGATTTAACCATGAGTTTCGAGAAGACCTTAAGAAGGGGAATTTAGGGCCTGTTTTCTTTGTCAGGCAAAACGTTAATGATAACTAACAAATAACCTAGCCAAGGAAAGTATAGTGGATGCTATTTGTAGTAATTGAGATATATAAACGTGAAGTAGACCTTTAGTTATTTTTTTTACTGTTTATTTTGCATAACAGACAGAGTTCGATTGACACTTTAAAGTACAGACTTAAAATGCCTTGAAGTTTCCACCCTTTAAAGCAGAAACGTTAAAGTAGTCAGGTGAAATTAAAGACGCTCTACACCTATGCGAGTTCTACAAGCGATGATTGTGTATATACGTGCTGGTTCCTTCTCGCTTGATACTCGTGAGGTTGTTTTCGTTACTTGACATTTGCGAAGCTATCTCGGAGATTGTCGAGAGCCATAAAACGAAATTTCTCTGACGTAAAAACAAAAAACAAAAAAAACAATTGAGGCAAGGTAGTGACGAAACAAGGAATGTAAAAAGAGAACTTATATCATCTCTGTATGAAAACACGCATCAAAGGGGAAACTGAGTGAAGGTTTGAAGGGGATGTCGGTAGTTCGTGTCTGCAATTCTATAAATTTCAACCGTGAGCGAGGCTTTTGTAGCTTGCTTTGGCCGTTCCGCTTGGCAGCGGGTTGGGGGGTATATGGCCGTCAGCAGCTGTGTATTAGCGCAGATAGCTGACTTAACCGGCAGTTCGTTGTTGCGGTGAGCCGTCGCTGTTCTCGGTGTCACATGTGGCCTCGGACGGGTGCTTCGGGATCCTTTTGCGTTGCTGTCGAAAACCGAGCGGCAGGTGCCGCTAATGTGGCCGCCAGCCGCCCAGTTATGGCCGGCGGCTATTGAAGCTCCTCCTCCCCCCACTCCGTCTCCCTCCGCTTCGAACTTCTGCCAGGAAAGAAAGAAACGTTTCAGATGAGTTGAGGGCCACTTCATTCCCCTACTGTAGGTGTGATGGCAGAAACTCGGGGTTTGCGGACGTTGATTTTGCCGGCCGCGGATGTCCGTCGACAGGTTGCTATAACGGCTGCTGTAATTCCGACACGACAAAAACAATTACTTTGCTCGTCCAGTATTTCTTTCCGTCGACTGCTGTCGCTACGGTTTTTCCGATTGATGCACTTCAGTCGAACCAGCTCGGCCTCCTTGTTCGCAACGATTGGTAGCTTTTCTCTCTTTTGTTTTAAGAAGTGTAGATTTTTTTTCCTTGGGATTTTCTTTAACATACTGCAATAGCATCAGACACGCTTTAGTGGGAGTAACCTTATGGTCGAATCATTCGAAGCTGATAAAGAAAGGGAGCCCTACGTTGTCCATTCTTGCTGCGCTAAGGAAAATTTGCCCTTACGAAATTCAACAAGTTGTCACAAGCCAGGTACTTAGATTGCCAGATGCTGATTGCACCGGTATATTCATTTCATCTGCATGGGACATTCTGTTAAATAAGTTAAAGCAAAACACGTGGCAAAACCCTGGAAAATGACCCACGGGAAATGTGGCTGTAATGCCGATACTTCCTCACACACAGATTAAAAGATGTGTCGTCAAACTTAGAAGCAGCATTGTGTCATTTGTTGTACAGCTAAAAAAAAAATTGGGGCAGCTGCGAACTAGTTGTGCGAAGACTGCTCCAGCCTCTCCCCTCCTCCTTTACCTCCTCACCCTCACATCACTCCTCACGCTTACTTCCCTTTCCCTCCCCTTTTTGCATAGCACAAGGCTGTGCTATGCTTTCTTTCTCTCCCTGTTTCTTTCCATCTTTTTCATTGTCTCTCTATTTCTCTTTCTTTCGTTCTCTCTCTTTCTGTTTGTTTCTTTCTTTCTCTCTCTCTTTCTATCTGTCTTTTTCTAGTTCTCTCGCCCACAGCAACGCAGCATTCAACATCCTGGATATCAAAAGAATACCTATATTTGAACACCCTGGTGCTATTCCTGACAACGTTATTTCGTCAATTCACGACGCTTCGTTTATTCCAGTGCAAATGTCCATTACGACAAACTGTCGCGGCCATTCTTTTTAGTAATTAAATGGGCCATATAAGAAGTATCTTCCTGCGTAAATTTTCCGAAGTGCGAGATGTAGAGTTGCTTAGCCAAGTACGCGTTTAAAAAACGCCACAGTTGGTAAACGAACGAAGGTGTGCGTCCAGCGTGCGTATAGTCGCTGTTACGCTTATACTGGGTATACCTGTCTACCAGGCGTTGTAGTGTTTCCTTGCAAAAGCAATGCATGGATATCGAGCTTCCAACCCGCTTGCTTGCATTTTAGCTGCGTGCTGCGGTTTTTATAGAAAGTGATCTCGCGCCGCTGGATTTTTCACAAACATAATGTTTGAGCTGCGTGATTTTTTTTATTGCTCAGCACCAATTAATTTATTTATCCCTCTCACAACCCCTTTTAGGTGCGCATCTGCGAATGAAAATTTTTGCTTTTTGCTGCGCGATTTATGGGAAGTTGTCGCGTGTATCTTTGTTGTTTTCATTTTGCTCTTTTTGGCGCATACTCCTCAGCATGTCGTGTATTTCTTGTTCACATATATATAATCAGCAACTTGTAAGACGTCTAGCAATGTCAGCTCTGCGCACCGTCAAATAGTGATGCCATTTTGTCCATCAGTTCTTGGTGCTTACTGTTTTTATCCTTCCGTCCCACGTAAAAGTTTAAAGCAAAGTGATGCCAAATAGTACGGTTGTTTTTCTTCAATACTTATATTTACCTTTGTACAGTCGGATTCACACTTGTCTAGAGCGGTCAGTCGGCCGCTTGAGCCGCCGTTTTTCGCGAAAATATGCAGACAGACGCCGTAATGCTACAAAACACAGTCAAACCGCATGCTATGCTTTTGTGCTATAATTAAAGCGTGAACGGAAGCTTGTAGTTAACGCGAGGTGGTAGCTTCGGACGGCGCCAGCGTCCACAGCCGCGCCCTCGACCGCTCAAGACTGTGGTTGATCCGACTGTACTATCGCGATGGAAAGAAACGCGAATAGCGGAAAGCGTGGATTTCGGTCCAGTCGAACTCCGACATGCCTTGACTTTCGCCAGGCGAATTTGTACTTTGAGCCGGCGTCACCATAGCGCTAGAGTCTTGCTCTGGCTAGAGTTACTGTATATGCTACCTTTAGGTAGCAGAGTTGCGCATCTGTTTTCCAAACGCCGCTAGCAACCATGCCCTGCGGAGAAGCTGATGCACAGGCTGCGCCCGGAAAACATGGCTGCGCCGCCGAAAGCGGTTGCCGTCCACCTAGAATCTATCAAGTCACCGTCGTGCGCTCTGTAGCCCGTTAGCTACGAACTGGTGCTTTGATTTGCTTTAGATTCACGTCCTTAAGCTTCGACAGCCTAGTATTTACGTCGACTCGGCACCGTTTTCGAAAAACATGCTGAAATAATCGATGCTGTAAGCTTAGCAAGTGGCGTTGGGTGCTCCCGGAAGCTCGGAGGACATATATTACGTGTTTGTCAGTTGTTCTTTATCCTCCATAGCTGGCGCCACTTGACGTGGCGGCAGCGGCGGCGCATGTTTTCGGCATTTTCGGCTCTACGATACGCCTTTT